>CAUYRT010076610.1:0-13626 GCA_963574885.1 Lepilemur ruficaudatus
CCCAGCTACTCGGGAGGCTGAGGCAGAAGGATCGCTTGAGCCCAGGAGTTTGAGGTTGCTGTGAGCTAGGCTGATGCCACGGCACTCTAGCCCGGGCAACAGAGTGAGACTCTGTCTCAAAAAAAAAAAAAAAAAAAAAAAGGTTGAGGAACAAGGAATTGTTGGAAATGGGACATGATTCTTCTCTTGCTTTCAGACTTGAACTTATAATCATTGGCTGTTTTGATTCTCAAGCCTTTGAACTCTGACTGAAACTATACTTCAGCTCTCCTGGACCTCACCAGCTTGACAACTGTAGATTTCAGAAATTTTCAGCCTCTCTAATTGCATAAATCAATTTCTTATCATAAATTTCTTCCTCTTTCTCTCCCCGCTCTCTCCCTTTCTAAATCTTTCCCTTTCTCTCTTTCTCTAGATACTATTAGTTCTGTTTCTCTCGAGAACCCTAACTGATAAACCGGTATCTTATCAGTATAATGAAAAAGGCTTTCACACATGTGATTGTTTTAGTCAAGATTTATTTCAGAATAATGTACTTGTATTTCTTTCTTTCTTTTTTCTTTTTTTATTTATTTTTCTTTTATATTTCAGCATATTACAGGGGTATAAATATTTAGTTTATATATTTTGCCTTTGCCCGGCTCGAGTCAGAGCTTCAAGCATGTCCTTGTATTTTTATACTTGTTAATTATTTGTTCTGCTGTCACTCACAACAGGAAAATGGTACTAATTAATGTAGTGTTTCATATTCCTACAGTAAAAAGAGCCATTCTTATTTTTTCAAAACCCATGCTTTTGTAAAATAAATTTAAAAATCTCATTTTCATTGGAAATAATAAGCAGCCCTGGAGGAAACTAAGAAGGTTTTATCTAAATATCACCACAAATCAAAAATATTTTTTTAACTTTTTGTAGTTTATTTTATTTTAAAATAACCATGGTTGTTTTTAGTTGTTTTCAAAATATGAAATTTTAGTTCAACCTTGAATATGCAGTTTCAAGCTAATTGGTCCTATCCTGGGCTTCCAGATACTCTACCTCATTCTTCAAACACTAATTACTAGGGTAAAATATCTCTAGCCTATATATTTTAAGGATTTATTGAAGTACAGTAACTTCCAATTCATTTTGTTTTAGTTTGTATGCTCAAAATACCTATATTATTACCTCAAAGGAAACCACATTTTCTATGAATAATTTGCCTATTCTTTTCAGAGGAAACTAAGCTGTGATACCAGGAAATATATTTTACTGAATCACTTATTAGGTCATTTATTTAATACAAATGCATTAAGTGCACAGTATGTACTAGACAGAGTTCCAAGATGTGGGGATATAGTCAGTTCTGTTATGCTTGTTTTGAAAGTATGAATTTGTTTGAATGCAATTGTTATATTACGGAGCAATTTGAGCATAACACCAGCTTTGCATTTACTTATGTGTGGTTTTGTGGGGAAGGAACATTTGTTAAATACAGAAAACTGCACTCAGCTAAACCAGGCTTTGTAGGAAAATATGCAAGTAGGCATGCCCACATATACACATGCACAAACACACACCTCTCAAACATCTACCAGTTACCTGAGTTCACTACGTGTGTTATGAGCCACACTTATTCACATCTGATGTCACAACTTGCCATATGATAACCCTCTTTCTACTACTTCACAATAATGCACAAGCTGCAATCCTTCTGAAGACAACTTCCACAAGCAATGTTTAGGTTTCTTCAAGGTAAAGTGAAGTATTTATTGTAGTGTTTATATATTTCCTAGCCATTTAACATGTGTTTATGCAGGTTTTAAAAATGTGTCAATGGCATTGTTTTCTAGTGTCATGTCTCTAACCCCATTTTCCACACAGATTCTGTGTTTTTTATTGCGCAATTTTGCATAGCGTGGTGATTTTTAGGAACGCGTTTTAGCAGAAGTGACTGTACATTAGTGAGCAAAAAGAAAAAATTATGCCCTTATGGAGCTTATATTTTAACAGAAGGGAGAGAACATAAAAAATATACAATAGTAAATTATATAGTATGTCAAAAGTGAGAATACTTTGAAGGAAAATAAAAAGACAAAGTAAAACATTTGGACTTGAAGCAACTAGAAGAGAGGGAGCTGTCGCTAACCGAGAAGTTTGTGGTTGGTGCGGGGATAGAGGGCAAGATTAGGAGTTTAGATTTAGATCAGGTGTACTAGAGTTGTGTCTTTTTTCAACATCTTTGCCAAAAAATGAAGAAATAGAAGCACCTTTGTGAAAAACAAGTGCATTTTTTCCTTAAAGCAAGATCTTCATAGATGCAAAATCTTCAGGCTTGCTTTAGGCACATTTTTTTTTAAATGGAGATGATTAGATTAATTGTTAATAAACAAAGAATATTCTAATTACTTGCTGTAACGAAATAGTACAAACAGTTATGAAGTCAAAGCAGACCGGAAATTTCAAAAAGCATTGGCTATCTTCTTAGAATGAGACTTTAAGTATGTAATGTTGACAAGTTCTAAGTTATAGGCATAGTAGTGAAGATGTAAGTGAAAAATGCTGGCTTGAAATCTGTCCTGTCCTAAGCAAAAGTCACTCAAACTGACTCCATATTGGGCTTTATCTTTGGTTCAATTTAAACTAATTAATGAGGGATAAAATAAGTTTAAATTATTAATTTTCCATGTTTTCATATACATATTACACAAAATTTCTATGATCTACCTACAACTTTTCATATTTATTTGAATCATGAACTTCATTCCAATTGTTTAAAAATGTAAGCTATTCACTTGTGAATGATCTATGCCACTATAAAACCAAAGGCAAATACTTTTTAAATTTTTGGAACAATAAATAATGGCAATTATTTTTGTCATTGCTGTTATTATTTCCAAACTCAAATCCTGAAGTCATTTGTTTGATTCACATATCTACTGAGATATAATATTCCAATTTTCCATGGAGATAAAATTTTTAATTTTCTAGCTATTATAAAATTAAACTAAAAGAAAGAAAAAATAATCATGTGTTTAATCATATTGTATGCATTTTTTATTTTTTCATTAAAATATATATAATATGTTCTGTCATTAAATAAAACATGGTTGGAGATGTTAATTTAATAATTAAATCTATATAGTAATAATTATTTTAAAACATTTTCTTCATAAAGGTAATGATCTAGACTCCAGAAGCACAAGTCAAATATTGTCATAATAAAAATAAACTGCCTAAAGCTAAATATATTTAGCTTTCTTACAGTATTCTTTAATCCTATCTTTGGTATTGTGGAGGATAAAGGGCAAAGAATTATTTAAGATATAAATGTATTAATATTATATGTCAAGATATTTTAAGAACCTTTTGCGATTCAGGGAAAAAGAACGTTTTGTCAATCACAAAATAACTGAAGAGAGAGGGTTTTCATTGTTTTGTTTTGTTTTTTTAAGAAATTTTATTCAAACTCTGACCATACAGATACAATTTATTTTTTTCCTTTTTTGGCTCAAATCTTGAGTTTATTGTATTTGTATATAGTAATGTTTTTATAACATTAGCTAAACTTTGCAGATATATATCTCATCTGACATTTTTTGTGCTATTCCTTCTTTTTATTATTTATTTATTTATCTTTTTACTTATTTATTGATTCATTCAGAGGGTGGTTTTAGTTGTTCTTTGCAATATATGGTGCACGATTTACCAATTAAAAATAGTAATTAACAAAGTAACATATCTCCAAGTGGACTGTGAAGTACCAACGGTGGCAAAAAAATTTTTATCACTAGATTTGGAAATAGGCCAACTTGTTCTGAAACACTATGTATATTCTATACTTATTACACTACAAATAAATGATAAATAGTATACTACTTTTTTAAGCAATAGTGTCTCTTAATACTAATGGAAGTATAATCATGAAACTAAGCTACATTTTAAGAAGTCAAATTAGCTAAATCATTATAACCTATGCAAATTGCTTCCCTTAGTATTTTAAGCTTTAAAAATCAATTCTGTTTGATTATTATCATAGATTCTTATGATTTGGGATATTATATTCTGCCAAATGTCACCACTATGTCTTATTTCAATTCGATATAATTAGAAGAGGGAAATGGGATTGATTTTTTAAAATAGCATGTTTTATTTAAAAGGCAATAGGCACTGAATTTTCCCAAGCATCTAATTTGATATTTTAATGTGATGAATATGTGAATATTTTTATTTAAAAAAATTATATTCTGTCAAAGAACCCTGGTATATCTCTAGGACAGGTATATAGATAAAAAGGTAAAGATGCAAATATTTAGGAGAAAAAGAGATGAAAGTTAAGCATCTATTATTATGGTAAGGCTGTTTATCATGTTTGGTATTATGAAGATATCTGCAATTTTTTTTTTGTCAGAAGACAGGTTTCTGCTTTTGATCAGGCATATTGAGGCTTAATTAACAGAAATAAGTTTCTGTGATATAAAGGAATGAATCTAGACTTTGGAAGCATTTTTAGCAGAATTTAAGATCAGTTCTACCACTTTCTGCCTAAACTTATCCAAGTTATATAAACTTTGTGAACTTCAGTGTGGAGGTTAAGATATGTACATTAAGGATTTTATAATTGTTAAGAATCTTTCATTTGAAAGTGACCAAACAATTCAAACTATATTAAATAAAAAAAACACAAAGGAAAGAAGGAAGGACGGAGGGAGGGAAGAAGAAAGGAAGGAAGGAAGGAATGTTAGGTTGGGACAAGGACGAAGGGGAATAGATGCTTTATCTAGGGGTGTCCACTGAGAAACAGATGGCACTAGGAGATGTTTTGTCTGCTAGGAGGAACAATTGATCAGAGGGTGCTTCCAAGAAGGGAAAGATAATCCATCAAGAGGGCTTCCAAGGACTGAACAGATGTTTGGTCTATGATAGGGGGTCTCCAAGGGCTGACCAACCAGGAAGAGGTAGGAAGACCACAAAGTGGAGATATGAACAAGGCCACAAAAGATGGTCTTTGGAGCATGTGCACAAATAAGGTGACAGTATCCTCAGGTGACTTACCCTCACTGACATAGTAAGAATCACACCCACTAGCATCATGACAGTTTACAAACACCATGGCAACCCCCATAAATTGTCTTACAAGGTTTAAAATGGGAGGTTCTCGGTTCCAGGAATTCTCCATCCCTTTCTAAGAAAAACCGTGAATATTCCAACTCCCACTTAACATAAAATTAGGGAATCAGTACAAAAGGGAAGATCTTGTTAAACTCAGGGTCTGCTCCATTCACGGTGGTTAACCCATTCCTTCTCCAGAATGTACTTTGCTTTAATAAACTTTGGCATTTTGCTTGCTTGCATCTGCTTGCTCTGCTCATTTGCACTGTGGACTCGATACCACTAATCATTCATCAGTACTGGGAACCAAGAAGCAGGGAACACAGACCCGACATCTGGTCCCCACACCTGACAGGAAGATGGAAAAATAGTTTATTGGCTTATGGAACTGATGGTCCATGTGCAGACTTGCCTCCAAAAATGCTTTGATCCAATAGGCTCAACCGATATTAAAATCAGGCTCTGTTTATGAACATTTCTTGGCTTATCAACTGTATCTTCAAATTGCCTTACTTTATGTAGCCAGAGTGCCATTTTTACAATCATTTTGCAATTCCTGAAGGAGAGAGGAATCTTTACTCTTTCTTAAGTCACAGTATTAATAATCTCATGTCTCTTTACCTATACCTAGTTTTGATCATCTCTATGAAAAGAAAAAAATCATTATGCCCAGAAAGTGACACAAGCTGATTGTATGAAATTACCTTTAGACTTGTCCTTAGAGTTGGAGCTAGGATCAATCCTACATAGACCACAAGGCTGATAATTGCAGAGAGTTGGTTTCTTAAAGAAAATTTTGTGTGGCCATCTGATATAAAGGAAATAGAGGAGAGTCAACAGCCCCTTCACGGATTTCTTGTGAAAATGAAATGTCTTAACATAAGCAACCAAATTAGATGCTCAAAAATGTTAGAGCTGTGTAACCATTTGGAGTTTATCAGTGGTGCTCGTTAGTATTTTGATAATATAGAAAGTCACAACATACCCTAATATAGATACCAACATTTAAAATTAAATTGACCAGCTCATAATTATGAATTTGCTTTAAAAATCTATTGTATGCAATGAGTTTTTTCTTACTTTCTTGAAATTCGCTATTTTTTTTTTTTTTTAGAAAAGGAAAAAGAGTTAAAGTTATGCCTGTATTACTCCAGTCCTACCCCATCATGAGCACATTATAGTATTCTGTTAATTGCTGTCAGGATTATAAATTAATGATCTGTTTTTCTCCACTTTGAAGATGTTTAGATTTTGACTATATCAGAGTATAATCATGAGAATGCATAATATGCTATTGGCATTATTCATGTGTGTCTCGGTAGAGACAAACATTCTGGACATTGTGAAAATTGTCAGAATCAAAATAGTGTCACTTGTTTAAAAACACTGACAAATCAAGCCAGGGAAGGACCTGAAGGAATGGTTCTCATGCACAAACTCCTGATAGTAACTATTACAAAAGATTGCAAAACCATAACCTTGAACAAACGTCATCACAACCTTACACAAAATACTTCTACAAGGATAATTGCTCAATAACTGCCTGTCCAACCTTGGACTGATGCCACCCTTGTTATTGATCCTTGTAGCCAAGGACAATTATCTCAAAACAATTGTGTAATCCTCTTCACTTTTCTTTAAAGACCTTCGTTTTCCTTTACCTCCCTTGAACACATGCAGTTTACTATGGCATACATATTCCCTTTGCAATGCCTCTTCCTGAATAAACATCATTTTCTGAGGAGTCATCTATTTTGTTTGTTATTTAGGTTGACATCATAAAAATTACAGTTTCTTTCTGGTTCCAAAAGGATGTCTTTTTCTAAGATTTTTTTTATTATTTTTTGCTTCATTAGGATAGATTTATTCCAGTCTGAACTGATCAACTAAGTATTTATCATTAAAAATGACAGAGAGAAATATATATTAATATTATTCCATACATTACCCATGTGAGAATTATATAACAACAAAAAATGATACTAAGAAAATATTTATTTAAAGAGAAAGGTTTTTGCTAACTTTAAGGACAAATAAAACAAGCCTCTAAAATTCTGTAAGTTATAAGGAATATTTAAGCGTATTTATTTTAAACCAAATGTAGCACATTCATGAAAATGCTTAGTAATAGCCTTTCCAGTGTGAGAGCTACAGTGCCTGCCAGCAAATGGTAGTAATTAGTCAGCAAAGCATTACCACAACTCCTGCTATGGTCACTTCAGTTTCCTACTGCTTTTCATTTCAAGTGTAATTGCCCACATAAAGCTAAATGCTTTGAAATAATCATCTCTGAATCTATCAAAGAGTTTTATTAAATAATCAATTGTAACTTAGCAATTCTATGGAATGTTGGAAATGCTTTCACCTGAAAAGCAATTTTAGTAATGTTTTTAAAAGAGGAAAATCATGTTTCAGGCTACCACTGCGGAGATAAAAGCAATAAAGCCAAGTTTTATTTGTTGTGAGGACTTGCAAGATCTATTGTGTTTATATTAATGTGAATATATAAATATGCAATTAATTTTGAAGCAGTGGTGCAATGCACAAATGATGAGCTCATAAAGCTATGTTCATTTTTGCCTAGTAGAAGATGATATAATATATGAAAAACCAATAGATGATGAACATTTATCAGATGGATTTGTTTATATGGTGAAAGGAGTGGGGATAATTGATTTTTCTTTTACATTTCCCTCCTTGCACTACATATTTCTTAAGCATTCACATAGCATTGGAAATCAGATGCTTTTAAAATAAGGTATATTTGATGTTCATGATTTCAGCTATTGATTTCAATATTTAATACTTTCCCATGACAGTATTCTTCCAAGACAAATAGAGAAATAAGAAAATCCATGTACTGTACATAAGACATTTATGTCTTTAATTTCATTTTGAATGATAAATTTTGAATGAACCAACCCAGTGCATATCCTTGTAACAGTTTTCAATTAAAATAGGTTTTCTTTTCTCTTTAGGGATACGACGTGTGTATGTGTGTGTGTGTGTGTGTGTGTGTGTGCATGTGTTCTTAGCCAAGAAGAACATTTTGGATTGCTATAATCCATTTAAACAAATCAACACTATTTTAAGAGTATACTGGAGATATTTGGAAATAAGCTCAGAAGTCTTGTAAAAAGTGCTATTTCGCCAGGCACAAATAGAAATGATGCTGAATTGCTAAATTCTACACAATAGAAAAACTAACAAGCCTGTCTTATTTATAGAGATTGACAAAAAAATCTTTTTGCAGACGTGACGTTGCACCAATAGTGAAGCTTAGTGGTCTGAACTTGTGTTTTGCACATTTACAGGCATTGTTATCCTATATAAACCTTAACAATTGGCCACATATTCAGACTTTATTCTTTAGCATTCCCATCACATATAGTAGTCCCCTCTTCCACTTTTCTTGGTTTCAGTTACTATTGGTAGACCATAGTCCAAAAATATTAAATTAAAAATTTTAGAAATAAAAAAATCATATGTCTTAAACCGCATGCCATTCTCAGTAGCGTGGTGAAATCTTGCTTTGTCACATTAAGTCCTGCCTGGGATGTGAATCATCCCTTTCTTCAGCATATCCACACTTTATGTGCCACCTTCCTGTTAGTCACTCAATAGCCTACTTGTTTATCAGATTGACCGTCCTGATATTGCAGTGCTGTGTTCGAATAATCCTTGTTTTACTTAATAATGGCCCCAACATGCAAGAGTAGAGATACTGGAAAACTGGATATGCCAAAGACAAGCTGTAAAATGCTTCCTTTAAGTGAAGAGGTGAAAGTTCTCTACTTAAAGAAAGAAAAAAATCATATATTAAAGTTGCTAAGATCTGTAAGAACAAATCTAACCATGAAATTATGAAATAGGAAAAATAAATTTGTGCTAGTTTTGCCAGTATACCTCCAATTGAAAAAAGTTACAGCCACAGTGTATGATACGTGCTGAGTTAAGATGGAAAAGGCATTAAATTTGTAGGTAGAAATCATGCATAGAAATGCGTTCTGATTAATGGTGATCAGGTTTGATACTATCCGTGGCTTCAGACATCCAGTGGGGGTCTTGGAATGTATCCCACATGGAAAGGGTGGGAGTGTCATATTTGTGTTGCCTAAAGCCATTTCTCAATTTATTTCTGAAGAAATGTGTAATATTCCAGCTTTATTACACCAACCCTGCAAACTGGATTAATATATTTACTAGATATAACTTTAAGCACTTTAGGTTCTAGAACACTTGCCAGAGATTGAACCATTGTTCTACTCAGTCTTCTAGGAGGCATAGTTCAGTCTCATTACTCTACTTCATCTCAAACTTTAGCATGCATCCGAGTCACCTAGCAGTCTGGGCACTACCTCCACAGTTTCTGGTTCTGTAGATCCGGCCAAGGCTGAAGAATTTTTATTTCTAACAAGTTACTAGGTGGTGCTAATTCTGTTGGTCTTCCAGGTAATTTTATTTTGTATCATAGAGAGACCCTCCCACCTATTCTAGTGAAGGCAAGAGAGTACCGAGGAACACACCGTAAACCACACAGATGCCTATTAAGAGTTCTTATGGTTAGTTCTAAAATGTGCTTTAAACATCTGAAAAGATAAAATAACTTTAGCTATGGCCCATCTTGTGTTTATTTATGTCTCTTGAGAACTATTTACAATTACCGAGTGAATAAAATGTAATTGATGTTTCCATTATATATTTTGTTTGCCAGCCTTGACTCTATTTTACTGCTACAGATATACAATTAAAGAAGGATCAATTAGGCATTTAAAATTTGATTGTACTAAACCCAGTTGAAAATTTCTTAGGAATCTGATTGAATAACAGCTACCAAAAGCCAGAACATTCTTATAAATAAATATTATCAAATTTAATCAAATACTACTCATTAGATCAGCTGTCAGCCCTAAGTAACTCAAGAGATGTTTAATTAAGGCCATTTCTTTGGTTAAGACTGGGAATACTTTACCACTTTTTCCAACTGAGATCTCTACACAGTCTGAGCTCTTCAGGGTAGCCATGTACAAGGGAAATGAAGTTGGAAGAATTGATAGGTTATGTAGAAAAATTCAATAACTATTCAAATTCAGGTTGAAAGTAGACAAAAATTTGACTTCATTAAACATGTCTAGGAAGTAAGATGTTCAGATAAAAAGAAAATGAATAAAAATCAAGAGTGGATTATGTCATCGTTAGTCACTATATAATGAATATATTGGATATGTATGTATTATATTCTCTTCCCCCCACAATAGTGCTGGTTATATTATATATCATCTATTATCTTCACATTATTCTGCATAAAAATAACTATAAGACATTATTTTTATAAACATCTATAGGAACCAAACAGAAAGAGAACCCCACTTTAATGTAATCTGCTAACTTTTATTTAAGATATAATATATTTATAATAAAATATTATATGCAACCATGTATAGTTGGACTTCAGGTCAAATTTAAAATAAACAAGAGAGAGCTGGGTATGGTGGCTCATGCCTGTAATCCTAGCACTTTGGGAGGCTGAGGCAGGAGGATCCTTTGACACCAGAAGTTCCTGACAAGACTGTGCAACACAGTGAGACCCTGTATCTACAAAAACTATAAAAATTAGTCAGGTGTGGTGGTGTGCTCCTATAGTCCCAGTTACTCAGGAGGCTGAGGCAGAAGGATCACTTGAGCCCAGGAGTTTGAGTTTGCAGTGAGCTATTTTGACACCGCTGAATTCTAGCCTGGGCAACAAAGTAAGACCCTGTTTCGAAACAAACAAACAAACAAACACAGAGAGAGTATTTTATATGAAATTATGAAGAATGCATACAGCTGAAAAAATACCAAAATGAGACCTCAGATTCCTTGTTTTAAGAATGGTGACAGTGGAGCACTTGTCCTGAAGTTTCAGTTCACATTAAAATTGCTCCCTAATTATTAGGTGAAATTGCTGGAGATAGTCTACTGAAAAACGCTACTCTACCTTTGCAAGGTTGAAAAGAACTTTCAAGCAATCGTCACTTCAGAGTAAGAGCTAGAAGCCTTGGAATAACGGTAGAAATTTATAAGAAAAATTCAAAGGCTGCCTTCAAAATTAACATGTCATAAATCTCCAAACAACAAACACAATATTTTATCTTAAGAAATCATTTCAGAAGAGAGAATATTTTGGTTATACTATGTGCCGTAAAGCAAGTATGGAAAACACAAAAGAAAATAGGCTTTTGGCTATACCAGCCTATAAAATAATGTTTCATTTTATCTATCTATCTATTTATCTCTCTATTTCCTGTGACTGCTGTAATAAATCACCACAATCTGGTAAGTTAAAGCAAAATAAATATATTCTCTCACATTTCTGGGGTCCATAAATCTGGATTTAAGTTGTCAGCAGGGCCATACTCCCTCTGAGGGCTCTAGGGGAGAATCTGCTCCTCACACTTCCATCTTCTGGTGTCTGTTGGCATTTTTTTTTTTTTTTTGGCATTCTTTGACTTGTAGCCATATTATTACAATCTCTACTGCTGTCTTTACATCACTTTCTCTGTGTCTCTCTTCTACTCTGTGTTTCTCTTCTGAAAATACCTGTCACTGGATTTAGGGCTCACTCAAATAATTCAGGATGATCTCATCTCGTGATCTTTAATCACATCAGCAAAGATCCTTTTTCCAAATAAAAGCAATCTTCACAGGTTTCAGGGATTAGGACATGGACATATATCTCTATCTGTCTATCTATCTATTTATCATCATCATTCATTATTTCTGTGTTGGGCCACATGCCCTCCTGAGATTGCTGTAATACAACAAGAAAATGAATGTCCACAAAATCTTATTTGAAATACCTGAGCCTAGAATTGCTTTGAAATTCATAATGTTTCAAAATTATAAAAAAAAATAAGATAAAAATACTCTTTACTACATTACACTGCAAGCATGTTCCAGGGATGCACCCCACAATCTGACACATTGACTTACTGTGGCAAATTTTATGAACATTCACGCTGGATATAGAGTCATATTAGTTCAGGTCTGTTACAAATTGAGTTCAGGTCAATTTAAGTTTCTCCACTTAAAGGACTGAAAAAACAATAAGACAGAAATAAAGCAAACAAAAGCATGATTTTCATAGGCTTTTGGATTTCAGAAATGTGACTATGGGATCATGGACTTGTACTTAGACTAGATCCAAACTCAGGTAAGTGAAATTCCTTATGGCCTCTCTAAACTCATTTCAAAGTATCTGAAGATACATAAAAGAAGACAGATATATTGCTGACAGATATATTGCAGATATAATACCTTTTAAGGTATTAGATAAAATTTGCCAAAAACATGTTGTGAGGTAAGGGTATAAAGTCAATACTTCTACTATTATTCTAACAGACAAATGCAAGTCTAAAAATTGTCTAATATCTTATAAACAGTGGAAGTTAATTTTCACTTTTGTAGCCCCCAAGCAGGTGTTCCTGATTGGTAGGCTGCCCAGGCTCCCCTTCTTCAAATAGTGGGTGTCTCTGACTGCCAGCTTCCTTCATTCTGTGGCTCTGCCATGTTCATTCAATATAATACATCCATGCTCACTGTGTCACTTTGCATTAATTCAGCAGAATTTTTTTTTTTAAATGGGAAATGCACTTCCTCTTTCCACTCACCTTAATCAGAAAGTAACAGATATCACTTCGCTTCGTATCCTCTTGGCAAAATCTAATCATACGGCCACATCCTGATGCCACTGCTCACTGCTCAGTCCCTTGCCAACTCTCTAATGAAGATTGGAAGCGTGATCATTATTGGAAAATTTGCTGTATCTGCCACACTTACATTCTAGAAATAAAATGAATTTTTAAAAAATGCAACATCAATGATGCTTATTCATACACTGTTCTTCAATAAGGACACTACGGTTGACTATAAAAATAAAACAGTCCAACTCTCCCTGTAATTCTGGAATAAAGAGCTGCGTTAAGCATGAAGAAAAATATCAAATTATTCTTATACTTGTCATTCATCACTTTGTTTCTTTTATACATTTTCAAGAAGTACCAGGCCCAGAACAAGACCTATACTACAAGACAGAGGTTAGATGAAGACGGCAAGTGTTTCATTGCAATATGTTGATATTAAGAAGGAAATATAAATGTATATAAAAATTACAATATTTCTAAAATATCTACAAATTCACTCAGCTTCTGCTTAACATTAACAGAAATTTTGAAATTACTGCCAATTTTATTTTTTAGTGATAACACTAAAAGTAGCCAATAATAATTTCAGATTGGAAATTTTTTTAAAAATTAAAAAAACTAAGCATGAAGTCATAGATCACGAACCTAAAGATTTTATTTCAATTTTCCAAATATCCATTAATTTATCTATCTTGGCAAAGTTTTTCAGTCTATTGTTAAATGGCCAATCTTACCACATCTCATTTTATCTAATAAAAAATCCAGAATCATTTCATGAACTCTATTTATTAAGTCAAGATACAAGATATCTTCATCAGCTGGGAACAAGTCAGGAAAAGAAAAACCACACCAG
>CAUYRT010076611.1:0-40710 GCA_963574885.1 Lepilemur ruficaudatus
AGGCGGGTGGATAGCTCAAGGTCAGGAGTTCAAGACCAGCCTGAGAAAGAGCAAGACCCCGTCTCTACTATAAATAGAAAGAAATTAATTGGACAACTAAAAATATATGTAAAAAATTAGCCGGGCATGGTGGTGCATGCCTGTAGTCCCAGCCACACGGGAGACTGAGGCAGAAGGATCACTTGAGCCCAGGAGTTTGAGGTTGCTGTGAGCTAGGCTGATGCCACGGCACTCTACAGCCCGGGAACCCGATTAAGACTCTGTAAAAAAAAAAAAAAAAAAAAAATTAAAAAAAAAAAAGTGCTGCACTTGAAAATGCCAAAATGCTGTATTTGGAAATAGCACTTGTTTTATTTAATAAGCCTTTACCTCAACTAAGTTGGTGGATATAATATTTAGGGGAGCCAGAAATTTCACTGATCCCTTCCCAAATACATGGAATTAACCAATATTCAAAGTACTTCACTGTTCCCATCAGATATTCTAAATGTAATAGTCATAAGAGCCCTAAGCCTGAATCTGTCATTTTAGGATAGTTGCCCTACTAGCTAAGTATCTATGCAATTTAGGGCCTAAATTTGCATACACTTTCTGGCCTCAGTTTCTTTGTTTGGGGGAGATTTGACTAGGGAATCTCTAGGGTCCCCACCCATCCTAGACTGTGTGTGTGTGTACACGTGTGTGTGCACTCGTACATGTATAATTCTGTGACTTGATTGGTTGTATTTTATTATCAGATGACCTTATGATCAAGTTTATTTTCTTGATTCCTTAAGGCTTTAATTGCTTGTTCAGCAGCATAAAATATTTACTAAAATAGTACTTGGGGAAATGTGTTATCTACAAACTGCACTTGTTTGAGTAAATTTTGCAAGGGTGATTAAGGTGGCATTGTTTTATTTTTTCAGATTTTACCTTCCACATTGAAAATAAATATTAATTATTAAATATGTTAAACCAAATGAGCTCAAAATGTTTTCTCTGATTTTGTAGGTGTCATTTCTCTGGAGGGACTAAAAATATGTCTAAGAACACGTATAGAGTTGCTGACAAATCCTTGGCAAAATAGGTAGCCAGGGAAAACCAGAGGAGTGAGCATGAAAATGATGTTAACTATTTTTTTAAAAGAATTGGGCGATTTGGTTTGGGCCCTTTAAACACAAAGAATGAGGCTACAGGAAATCCTCTATCCCAGGGTGATGGTGTGAACTGTGAGGACATTTGGTAAGCAGGTCTTGGGGGGATAATAAATTAGCTCGAAGAGTTTTTTATTCAATGTGAGTTGACAAAATGAACACATCTGCCCTTTCTGCCTTGTTCCTAAATTTGTTTTCATTCATCAAGGCAAGCAATTTTATTTCTACTCACAACTTTCATAAGAATAGAAAAAATACTTTTCTATGTATTTAAAAAGAAATAAGTAACCACACAATCTAAATACTGTAGGATACTCCCTAGTATAAATAATGATTCATTTATTAACCATTATTAAAGGCCTACTAGGTGCAGGCCCTGTGCTAGGTTTTACACAGACGTCACAGCAAAACGTGTAAAATTAGCTGGCAGTTTATTGGCATTTCTGTTCTGCTAAAGCACTTGCCCATGTCCTTCACCTTTCTCAGGGTGGAGATCTGGATCAGCACTCGATGAGGTTTGGGGTCAGCTCGCAGGGGCATCACCTAAACAGACTGAAGACAAAAAGACAGGTTTTTATTTGAGCCTAGAAGTGACCAGAAACGGACTATGGATGAAGTGGGGGGTGAGAAAAGTCTTAGCTAGACATGATTAAAAGAGAAAGGAGGAGAAACAATCAGTCTCAAAAGGTAATTGCTGGTGTGGGAGCCAAGAAGTAAAATAATCAGCCGACTACGATGATCCAAAAGCCAATTCCTACTGTCTGTTTAACTTGTACTCTGTCATTCTTTGATTTTTTTCTTTCTTTTTTTTTCTCTTTTAACAGAATTGATAAAAAAATGTCTGGAGGCCAGAGTGGGTATGAACTTAGTGAAGCCAAAGCCATTCTAACTGAACTGAAATCCATCAGAAAGGCTATTAGCTCAGGAGAAAAAGAGAAACAAGATCTGATGCAGGTATGTTATGGAACATTTTATTAAGTCAAACTTGTACCTTCTGAGGCTCCAGAAACTCTCCTTGAGGCAGAATTTCTCCCTCAGAGTCTAGATGACCCTGTACCACCTCTGCCCCATTAGTACAGAATCGGGCCCCATGGGAGATAGTTATAGGCACCGAGGCAACCTGGCTGCCTTGGAGGAGAATAGATTGGTTCCAAGCTTCTGATATGCTTAATTGAAGGCAGACTTTGGATATCTTTTGAGATGGTGGATCCTGGAGCCTGTATGAGGAGATTAGCATCTTGGTGCACCCTGAAATTCACTAAAAACTTCATGTCGGACCCAGATAAATAGGGTTCTCTAAACCAGTGATTTTCAGCCCAGGATGCATAAAGGTCACCTCACCCACCATCAATAGGTAGGGTATGTGCTTTTTGGGGGTGAGGCTATATGAGGAGCTTAGTAAAGCTGCTTTCTGACCCAGGTGGTTCTGAGGTGGTAGCTAAGGGTAGAGTGGGCAGTGTTCACCTAGCTAGGGGATAACTATTCAGTTACCCTAGGAAAGCTGCATCCTGTGGGTCTTGTAACTCCCAGTGATCCAGCCTTGTGTGTAGAAAAAACAAAACGTCAATTTAGTGATCAGTATTCTGAATGTCTATCAGATACAGTCAAGTTGTCTTTAAGGGTGTCTCTCTTCCTTATCTTCCCTTCCTTTCATCTAATAATTAACACAAGCTCTAAAAATTTTTGTTTGAGATATTTGGAGTTCTTTACCTAGCTAAGTAAGAATTTAGTTTGCATCTTTGGGAAAATGTTAGAGCCAATGGTGATTTTTACATTCTGAATAGAACATCTGCATTTAAATACTGTATTTAATTCCTTCATATTGGTTTTCAAAATGGTAGTTGAATATAGGTAAATATTCTTAGATTCATATAATTTTGCATTTTGGGAATTTTAAAATAACTTGCAAGAGAACTAATAGAAAAGACAACAGTAATAATAGACAATACTTAGACAATACTCGTGCCTTTGTACGAGACACTCTTCTGCCTTGCATGTAAATAGTTCAGTTAATCCTCAAAACAACCCCTAGTGGTATCACTGTTATTATCCTCAGTGTACAGTGGAGGAAATTGCAACACAGAAAAACTAAGTTATTTAAAGTCTTACAGCTGATAAGCAGCGAGACTGGGGTTCAAACCCAGGCAGTCTTGCTCCAGAATATGTAGTTTTAACATATATATAATACATATAAGACTTTACTTATATATATTGTTTTTGTTCCCCAGGTATCCTGCTAATTAAATCAGTAATTCCTGAAATGCACATAATGGGTCCTTTTTAAAAGAAAGTTTATGGAACTTGAACAGATTTACACTGGAACCTTATAATTCAACAATTTTAGGACATCTTTGATTCTTCCTGTAAATTTTGGGTTCATATGCAGGCCAGATTAAATTAAAAGCTTAGATTCCTTTTCAATTAGTAAAGTACATAGAGTAATTAATTAGCAGATACAAAGATTGACAATAGAGTTGGAAAGGACATTAGATAGCTATTGTGACTTTTAAACCACTTTAACACAGTAAGAAACATATTTTACATCAAAACCCAGTAACACACAGTTGTTCATACTTACAGATTCATTTTATAGATGAAAAAATAGAAAAGACCAAGGTCCCTAAAAGTTTTCTTTGTTCTTTTTGGTAATGTATTATTTGATGTGACCATTTAATTTTTATCCCTCTCATATACATATTTTATATAAATATGCCTTTAAAAGAATAATAGAAAAGATTAGGTAAAAAAAAACCACATACCAGATCTTTGATATTTCTAATGCCTTATAATAAAAATTTTAACTATCAGGATTAAATAGTGGCTGTTCTTAAAATTGATAATAATGGTTTCTTACCATTTTTATTAGTATTTCTGTAGGGTTTCTTTTTCTTTTTTTTTTTTTAAGCAATTCAGGTTAGACTTTCCTTTTTAAACTTTCACTTGCTCACATCATCCCTCTAAAGTACATCCATTGTATTAAGCCTGCCTACAGCAGGCACATGAGCTTCTGAGTATCCTCTTTACCAGACCAAACGTCACCACAGGCAGTGTCATGATATAGACCCACAGACGGGTTCCACTGAAGCTCGTGCCACTCCCTGGCAACTTCTGGTCCTCAGTTTCCTAATGTCGAACATCGATGTGAGTTAAATAATCTCTTGGGTCCGTGGCATAATTGTAGACGTCGTTGAAGTAGGAAGTTGTGTTACTATATCTAAAATGAGAGATTGCATTGTAGATATTCTGTGTTTCCGTAATTTCTATTACGTAAAGTGAGGTTCCTATTGAAATAGAGACTTCCCCTTAATGAAATTATAAAAAAGTAAGAAATGGATGTATTACTTCTAAAGATACAATTATTCGCAAGAAAATGCTCTCTTGGCAAAAATAAGACAATCTCTTGCTTTCAGAAGTATCTCACATGCTTCCAAAGACACGTGTATGTGCAAAATTATCTTCTCTTATTTTTTCAATTATATAAATAAATTATTTATTTTACTTTATGACTAAAATAAAGCAATTGTTTTGTGCATTGAGATCAGCTCTTTGCTTTTAATTTTACCTGGTAGGGAAGAGTTGCTCTTTTACATGTTGAACTTTACGAAATATTTTGTGTTTCCTGAACAGAGTCTTGCTAAGCTGCAGGAGCGGTTTCATCTGGATCAGAACATTGGCAGGTCTGAGCCAGATTTGAGATCTAGTCCTGTGAATTCTCATTTATCTCTCTCCAGACAGACCCTTGATGCTGGGTCGCAAACAAGCATTTCCGGAGATGTAAGTTATCTGTGTTGAAGGATTGACCCAGTGCTCTCCTAGCTGGGCCTTAATTACGATATGCTGGTAAACTGGGACAGGAGCTATATGTGATTTGGATTCCAGCTGTGCGCATTGTGTTTCGTTCTCATAAGATTAGTTTTAAAAATTATAACCTTATCTTTTCTGTCTAGGTGCCAGGCATATCAGGATTTGTCCATATGAATAGCTCTGTTCAAATTTTCTCATGCTGTATTTCTTCAGAGACACTATTGAGAGGTTAGAGACACATGAGAATTTAACTTTTTCCTGTTATGTTTAGAGTCTTAGAAATTTAGGTCCTTTCAAATAAACATTCTGGCTAATGAGAAACAGAAATATATGCTTTTTAAAACTTGAAAGAAAACTTGTTTTTGTAAACCCAAGGTTGATTACATTAAAATGTTTAATTTTTGATATCTAACATTTGCAAATAATGTGGCTTGCCTATTATTAATTATTTTACCTTCTCTCTTTGGGATGCCATTAGCAGGTATTTACTTTTCAATAAGTTCCCAGTTATTTTCATATTCTCTTACTCTTCTTTGAAGTATGTTCTATGAAAGTAAAAGGGATGGAGATCAACAGTAGGGTTGACCTGTTTGAAAATTAATTTTTGAAGTTAGTTTATATTTTGTGTAGTTGAAAGCTAAATGATGGAAATTTTGGCTCATAAAGGCAAAGATATTAGTTCCAATTCATAAATCTTATTAACCTGTACACTCTTCATAAACTCTTAGATACCAGACACATTTACCTGATATTTTTTGTCTTGAATTTAATGTGTGGAGAAAGTGATGTTAAAGTCTTTGAAAAACAGGCAGACTTAAATTGAAAGAAATGTTTTGCCCCTACTGGGACTATAAAGTAAGTGCCTTTTTAAATTGGTGTTTCCCAATTTCAGTACCATCTTCTCTAGTTTTTCAATTACTTGTACTTCCTAGAAACAAAAGCAGTTTACTTTATTCATTAGCAGAGTTAATTGACTTTTTTTTCTCCTTTTGTTTTTCAATAGATTGGAGTGAGAAGTAGATCAAATTTAGCTGAAAAGGTCAGGCTAAGCCTACAGTATGAAGAAGCCAAAAGAAGGTAATGACAGGGAGCTGTTCTGTTACGGTTCAAACATTGTTTTGTTTTCCAGAATTAATCTCTGCTCCGATGGTGACACCTGCTGGGCACTCACCACACGTTCCCACCAAGGGTACCCTTGGTTTTTAGCATGTTGTAAGGGTTGCTTCCCCTCTCTGTTCTCTCCCTCTTCCTTTTCCTCTCTCCCCTCAAAGCTGAAGAACAGGGAGAATTAATGAGAAGTATGGGAATGAAATTGTCCCCTTCTCTTCTGGAAAAAAAAGAAGCTTCGAGCTTATATGATATTTATTCCCCATTAAAAGTTAGAAGATTGGTGTCTCAGATGGAAACATGATACGACAATGGCTCAAGTACAGGACTTAATAGCTGTTGAGGAGTTCTAAGGTAAATAAGCGCATTCCTTTGCTTTGGAGGGAAGTCCTGCTGCAAATGTCCGTGAAGTGCTGAGGTGTCACTTCCCATTGATTTACTTCAGGGAGAAGAAGAGAGATTATTTCTCTCCTTTGCCTTAGAAACATTTATTAACCTCTGTGCTATCCTTTTCTTTGTGAGTCTGCTGGGTTGAGGTGTAAGAGACTTCACTGTCCTTATCTAGTAGATAGACTCAAACAGTTTTTGTAACATAGAATACCTTACTTATTTTGAGGGAGAGGGTTAGACTGGTATATTCGATTTCATTATTTTCCTTTTAAGAACTTAAAAATGCTGTTGTTTCATTATTTAGTAGACATGGGGAACACTTAATTGTCATCCTTCAGGAAATATCCTTATCATGTTCCTCCCCACGAGCATGAAAAGCTCAGCTGAGAACCCACCAGAGTACTGTGGTTTCCTACCACAAGGAAAACCATCAGTGCTAAAGTATATCTATTATTATTGATAATGATGATAATTTAAGAGTAATTGGCCATAGTTCTTAGAGGTTATCTGGCTTTAACAAAGTAAAATAAATACGAATGTTTGCCTCTATGTAGCCTGGGTCCTTAATATTACTTGGTTCCTCAATTTACTGAGAGAAACCCAAGCTCCCTTCCAGAAATTATTAACCACGTGAGCTTGCACCAGGTTGCTCAGTCATTGTGAACAACAGTTTACTCAGCTAATTTCAACGCCTTTAAATTTTCCCTGGTAGATTTTTTTTTTTTAAAAAAGAGACTGAGTCTTGCTCTGTTGCCCAGGCTGAAGTGCAGTGGTCTAATCACAGCTCACTGTGGCCTCTAATTCCTGAGCTCAAGCGACGATCCTCCTGCCTCAGCCTTCTGAGTAGCTGGGACTATAGACACACACTCTGTGCCCAGCTAATTTTTTATTTTTGTAGAGATGAGGTCCTGCTATGTTGCCCAGGTTGGTATTGAACTCCTGGTTTCAAGCAATCCTTTCCAACCTCAGACCCTCAAAGTGCTGGGACTGTAAGTGTGAGCCACTATGCCTAGCCTTCCCCAGTAGATTTTAAATTTTTTGAGACTAGAAGAAATTTTATTCATATTTTATTATCCCCTTCTCAATGCCTAGACTCATGCCTTCCCTTCAGTAAGTATGGAGGATCAATTTGTGGTTTTGTGGCTGGTGCTGTGCAGGCTTTGGGTAGATGCTACTGTGTTCCTCTTGCTGCGAGCATGCTAGTCCTTCAGCAGCCACAGCTTCCAGGTTCTGCTGTGGACAAAGCCCAGGATTCATGTATGGTTTTTCTGGAGGAGAATGGCCGTAGCTCACAACTCAATCTTGGAGAACTAAGCCTTATGCCCCTGCTGTTTTATGGGCTTGACTCTACTTATCTTGGATCAGCCTGAGCTTTTGTTTTGCTTTTGCCTTCTGCCGGTTTATTCAATGTGGAGCTCACACAGCATTTTTCTCCCTAGGTGCTCCTGAAGTCTTCTTCATGTTCTGTTCCCCAGATTTGGCATAGGCCTTCTAAAATAAAAACCTACGCTGCCTAATGCACACAAATAATAAATAGGTGCTTTTCTTTCCTGCATTATGTTGTTGTTCCCAGTTCAGTTGGTTAATTTATTCATATCACAACTTAAAACACAGGTTTTTTCCCGTTTGGTTTCATTGCTCTCTCAGGGGGTTTTATTTTAAAGTTAGTAGTGATGCTGATGAGAAGGTAAATCTCAAGGGTTTATGCATATGTTGAAAATGCTCCTTTCTCCCTAGATCTGAATAAGTAAAGAGGCAGGTTGTGTTTCTCTGAAGTCTGTTTTCTCCTCCAGCCTTTGTTTTATGTGCTTAATGAAGCTAATAATACCATGCTTATTTAGCATTTTGATGATTAATTTTCTAGTACGTTGAGACAGTTGTTTATGGTTTTGTAGTTAAAGCTGAAGAATAGCTGATGTTACATCTATCAAAGATGCAGACAGGGTGAAAATCAGAATTACATACACAGTGCCGACATAAGATGGCAATTTTAACTGAAGAAACTTAGGACACAAGTGTGTGCATCTGCTTCCATCTTTCTTCCTGATTGTGTTCTTTGTTCACCTTTTTTCTTCACTTCTATAATTTCTTCCATCAAAAAGGAGAAAAGATTTCTCCCTTTTCTATCTGTTTTTCATATTCTGGTGTGCACTATAATAATATCCAATGTAATCATCCAACTTTTTTCTATAGGAACATAGATTCCTCGTGCCAGTATCAGTTGTGTCCATAGTTCACCCTGATCTTGTGCTTATGAGCAAAAGAGCCATGTGCTGTTTACCTTGTGAACAAGGCTGGTTGTCTTCACAGTGCCATGGAACAAATTTCTTGGTTCCTGTGGGCAGGGCAACCACATTGGATCGAGAGTGATGTTAACTTCACCATTTATTACAGAGCTCTAGACAGAGTGAAATCTGGGGTTAGGCAAAATTATGAACCCGGAGAAGGCTGCCTTCGGTGCTTCCTCCTCCCTGTCCCGTGCCAGCCCCCTTACTTCAGCTCCTGCTTCCTGTCCAGCTGCGTGCGCTGGGGAAGGCCCACTGTGTGCTGCCCACTCCCACACAGCCAAGCGGCTGCGGGCAGAGGCAGGGTGGTCAGGCGCATGGGTGTGTGAAGTGTCCACGCAGCGTGTGCTCAGGCGCTGCTGCATGCACCGGTCTGGCTCGAGCTCGCAGCCGAAGGAGAACTGGAGCCAGAGGCCAAGCCCTGCCCCTTCTCCTTGCCACTTGGAGCCTTGATGGATCTGTGCTTTCCTACCAGCTGAGCACGCCCTGCTCTCTGCTCCCTTCCCCTTCCCTGACTTGCTAATAGTCTAGTAGTCTCTGCACAGCTTGCCCTGGGGCTACCATTTTACTAGGGGACAGCATCTTTACCCAGAGAAACAAAATCTACAGCAGTGGCATTTCTGGCATCAGTCACCTCAGTTTTTTTAAAAGGCAAACCTCCCACGCACCCACACAGGCAGTCCTCAGGGCTGGCTACTCAGCCTTTCACGGCCCCCAGAGCCTCTGCCTTTGAAGCCTCTGTGCACTTGGCCTTTGCCAGTTCGTCAGGTAGCTGCTGTGCTCACTTATTTTAAAGCTGGGGAAATGGAGCAGATGACACCTAAGTGTGGTGTCGTGCCAGCGGCTGGAGAGCAGGGCTGCTGTCCCGCCCCCTGGCCTCTCACCAGGACCACACCCGTTTCTGGTAACGTCCAGCCAGGAAAGTCCTGACAGTGTTTCAACCCAGACTTATCCTGGTTTGTGTTTAGCTTTTGGGGCAGTTTTAAATACGTGCATGTCTCTTTTTTCTCTTTATTTTAGTATGGCCAACTTAAAAATCGAACTGTCAAAATTAGACAGTGAAGCCTGGCCTGGGGCGCTGGATATTGAAAAGGAGAAACTGATGCTGATTAACGAAAAAGAGGAACTTTTGAAAGAGCTTCAGTTCGTCACTCCGCAGAAACGCACTCAAGATGAGCTGGAGCGCCTAGAAGCAGAGCGGCAGCGGCTGGAGGAAGAGCTGCTGTCCGTGAGGGGCGCTCCCAGCAGAGCTCTGGCTGAGAGGTGTGTTCTCCTGGGGACAGGGCTGCCCTGTGGGGGTGTTTTAGCGGGATGCCATTGTCCCTGGGTTTGGAAATCTTAATCAATTAATCACATCTGTTCTTAGTAGACTGAGAAACAGCACAAGAAGACTTTCTGTAGAGCAGCACAGCACACCTTCCTAATGGCCCACAGCACTAGATCTGCAGGGTTTGTTAGGAACTGACAATGCCCACGACAGATGTCGAATAACTAAGGAATGCTGACATAAAACCGGGAATGCAGTACATCACTGACTCAGTCTGATAACAATGGCTGGAAACTATTGCACTCTGATGAGAAAGATTATCTAGACTGTTACAGTGACTGAAGCTTCCTATTCTGGGTTTTATTATGCATAAGAATACAAAAGTTTATTGCCTTTCATTTCACAAGGAAAAGACAGCCTGCTCTCTTTCTGCTCTCTTTGATATCCTAACAGGTCACAAAATGTTCACTTGGATTTTGTTTGTCAGTTGAAACTCTCCTCTGAAGCGGGTGAAACTGTAAAGGAAAAGACTGTAGGCAATTTTCTCATCTTTCTGTGGGAAGATGTGAATTGATTATTTAATCTAAAAAATCCAGTTCTATAAACAGATCAGCTGGAATATTAAATGAAGGAAACTCTGTGTCAGTTTGACATAAACGTGTCTGCACGGGAGCCCTGTGTATGGTCCTTGCTGGCTCTAGGGTCGGACACCTGCCTCAGCATAGACCACGTAGCTCTTTAGAACCACTGCACGTGCATCCTTTAGGCCAGCAAGTAAGGAGCAGTGCGTGTCCTAAATCCACACTGGTATAATTTCAAGTGACCTGGAAGTAAGTTTAAAACACCCACCCATAATCCAATTGCTTTTTTTTTTTTTTTTTAAATTCTTGGCTTCTTGCCTTCTAATTCCTTGTCCTCAATAAATATTTAAGGTTGTGTGTCTACATAATAACAAAACATTTAATAACTGGGGGAAGGAAGGGAGGGAGGAAGGGAAAAAAATCTCTGACATACCCAGTTAGATGTTAGCGTGTGGAGTCACCCACCCTGAGTTTAACCATTTGGGGAAAGCTGACTCTTGTGAGTATATTAAAATGTTGATCAACGTAATACAGTGTTATAGCATTAGGGAGCATGAAAAATGATCAAAAGGAAAAGCCTCTATGGACTACATTCTTTTAACATCTTAAATAATTCTTGTCTGGGCCACCATTTCTCCTTATTTGCTTCCCTCTTGCTCTGACTTCTCCATCCAAAGGTGCCGACTAAAGGGTCAGCCTAAGGCAGGTGTGAGCGAGGCTGGCCGAGTAAGGCCCTGCCTGACAGAGACCAAGAGGAACAAAAAGCGAGGGTGAGAATGCAGGGCAGAATTAAATTGTTTTTCCTGAATTACCCTGATGTTAGGTCTATATTTGTATTCCTTAAGTCTAATTAGACAGAAGTCTAATAGTCATCAGCAAATATAATGGGGGGGGGCTTTTCTGTGGCTCATGTATAAAATACCAGTGACATTTTGTGTCCTATGTAGCACTTAATAAATGTTACATAATTACACATGTCTAACGTGCCCAGTCCATCTTGGCTGTTGTGCTTTGTAGCAGGTGAATCTGGGAAGGGCCTATAAACAGCCTTTAGATTTGCTCTGTGAGAGGGAATGTGGTTGGTTTGTTTTAATCAGCTTTTACAGGTATGGAGTCTTGCTTGTCTTTTTTATTAGGGGTAGAGCTTTCACAAATTGGCTAATGCAGTAACATTAAAAATACAGTAGTTTGTTGCCAGGCCAGGGGTGGTGGCTCATGCCTGTAATCCCAGCACTTTGGGAAGCTGAGGCAGGAGGACTGCTTGAGGCTAGGAGTTCAAGAAGAGCCTAGGCAACATAGTGAGACCCCATCTCTAAAAAAATTGTTTTTAAATTAGCCTGGTGTTGATGTATGTGCCTGTAGGCCTAGCTATTCAGGAGGCCGGGGCAAGAGGATTGCTTGAGCCCAGCAGTCTGAGGTTGCCATGAGCTATGATCGCACCTTTGCACTCCAGCCTGGGTGACAGAGCAAGACCCTGTCTCTAAAAAAATATGCGCGTGCACACACACACACACACACACACACACAAGTTTGTTCCTAAGTACTTTAGCTTTGACTTTTATGCTTTTATTTGCATGCACATAGTAACTGTCAAAATTCCAGCAGAAACAGTAGGCTTGAACTCATCAGGAAGAGGAGCTATAAAATATTTAATACTTATATAAAATAGTTATATATTTAATGAAATCCAGCTACAGCGTTTGTGTCAGATGGGGCATAAGCAGGGTGGATGTGCCCTCTAGCTTACGATACCTACGTGGGCCATGATTGGGTGTTAGCAGGAAGGGAAATGTATATATTTTATATTTGTAATATGTTGACTTTCTGAGTTATTTGGAAGAGTCAAGTCATTTAATATTCCAAATAGATGATTACTAATTTCCTTTCCAGTGTCTGTGGCCGAAGGCAAATCCCCATACTTACGTTGTAGTGAAAGGTTGAGGGACTCATACTTTCTTGCTTGATCAACTTAAAGTTGTCTCACTCGTATCCTGGGGTGCTCAGAACGAGCCAGCGTTTCACACGTCCAGAAGAGCAGAACCTGCTGCCCTTGTGGGCGCTGCACTGAGTCCTCCATTTCCCGAGTGGGCACGCATAGTCGCGCTTTGGGTTTTGTTGTTAATGGTTTTACTGAATATTTCTCCATACTCTGTCATTTTTTCTTACACTTCACCCTTTATCATTTCTTCCTACTGCACATGTATGTTTCTGCTCTACTTGTTGCTGTCGCACTGAAGCCGGGGCCTTAGAAGGTTGGAGAATGCCCTTGCGAGCAGTGTCTCTGCAGTGTCAAAGCCGGGGTGGCAGGAGCTGCTTCTGGGAAATAGGAGTCACTGTGTGAAAGAAGCTCAGTTTCATCATAGAACAGATTGTGCATCACCAACACCAAATCCCTCTGTTTCTTGTTGGTACTTATCAAAGAGAGCTACTTGCTGCACTCCCCAACATTTTCCCTGTTTTTCGTTTATATTGTGGGTTCCTCATTATTTCATGGGTGACCTCAGGCAGGATTCTGAGTCTGAATTTTGGTCTCTCAAGGAGCTAAACGCACATGAATTTTCAGCCACTGTGTGTGATCCTGCAGTCCCCCAGGTCTGTTCCTGCCCCACTTGCAGTGTCCCTGACTTGGCCTGTAGCAGTGACTGTGCTCGCCACCTGGCGGTGGGGAAGCACTGGGGGAGGCAGAGGTGCCCATCAGGCCAAGAGAGAAATTGCTCGCGAATGAAAAAAGCCATGCAGTGGAGGTCTTTTTGTACATCTTTCATATTCCTTGTGTTCAGTTACTGAAATCTCTTTTAAACTTTGTGCTTCTCTATAGCTCATAAGATCTTAGCATTGTTCCTTATTTTCTCACAAATTTTAGTGGCTTTGCCTTGTAACTTCCAAGGTGTCTTAATTGTTTCTTTCTTTCTTTTTTTTGAGACAGAGTCTCACTCTGTTGCCCGGGCTGGAGTGCCGTGGCATCAGCCTAGCTCACAGCAACCTCAAACTCCTGGGCTCAAGCGATCCTTCTGCCTCAGCCTCCCAAGTAGCTGGGACTATAGGCATGTGCCACCATGCCCGGCTAATTTTTTCTATGTATTTTTAGTTGGCCAATTAATTTCTTTCTAATTTTAGTAGAGACGGGGTCTCGCTCTTGCTCGGGCTGGTTTCGAACTCCTGATCTCAAATGATCCTCCCGCCTCAGCCTCCCAGAGTACTAGGATTACAGGTGTGAGCCACCGCGCCCAGCCAATTGTTTCTTAATTATTTGAATGTTTTTGCACTGCTTTTGAAAATTTTTTTAAAGCCAGTGGGGGTGTGAATGTCATTTCATTTTTAGTGGGAAAGGGACTTCTTGCTTCTATAGATGATCTGAAATTTTCCCTAGGTGCAAAGTTCTGAGTTCAGAAGCAACCAGACTTCTCTCCCTCAGGGCACCAGGGGCAGAGGTGGGGGAGCGTGAGGCCGCACTTTGCAAAGAGCAGCTAAAAGGGCTCATGGAGCAGCTGGATGAGGGAGGAAGGATGAATGTTAGGGGCCAGATTGAAAAGACCTTTTCTCGTCCAGAAGACCAGAAGGCAGGGATTGGAGAAAAGATTGGAGAGGCGGACATAGGTCCTCTTGAAAGGGCTGATGTCAGCAGTTTCTTCTAAGCCCTGGTGCAGAGGAAGTTGGGGAGGTGGTTTCCCGTGAAAGACGCCTGGAATCTGAGGAAGATTCAGGCTCCTGCTAGGAGAGGCTTTGATGATCACATCAGAGACAGACTGCAGTCCCACTGGAAGGATTCCTGTGACTCTCCCCGGCGCCTTCATCATGCTTCTCCTGGGAAGGTTTCATCCAGACGCCAGCACGAAGGAGACGCTGGGGAGGGCGCACTGCTCCTCAGGCAGCCTGGGCAGAAGAGGGACAAGGAGCTGATGTCTGCCTTCTGGGGCCCCAGGCTCTAACTGGGGACCATGTGGACAAGAACAGAAAAGCTAAGCATCAGCAGTTCAAAGTAACCACGAAAGGGCAGGCGTAGGAGGCAGAGGACGGGCTCCCCCAAGACTGGAAAGGGAACCCTGCAAGTTTCAGTGGGGTTCAGGATCAGATTCTAATGTCGTCCTGGTGGCTCCTAAAACAGTAGAGAGAGGCTTCATTTTAATAAAAGCAATATTTAGTTTTAAAACTTCAAAAGTGTTTCTCTTATTTTGGAAGACATGGATTTTAGTAGAGTTTTGGGCTTTCTTCAGACCTTTGTGTACCTTCCAGTTCAGTTAATCTACTTTGTATTACTCTTTTTCCTTGATGAGTTTTTGTTTATATTTGAGAGATTAAAAAAATGACTGTGTTCCTTTTTAAAATACACCTTTGAAAGCTGTGAATTAAGAATTTATCATGCTTTGAAGTATTAAAGAAATGACAGGAATTACTTTTTTATTTTAACATATAATGGAATGGTGGTGTTGACACATCAAAGGGATAGATACCTACAAATAAGATATGGGCATGTTTCCTTACTGCCTAAAACATACATAACATTTCAAAGAGATTGGAAATTAGGAAAGTTTTGTTTTATTTTTCTCCGAAGAAAAGTAGCTAATTTTTGTATCACCACCTTGCAGGGCATGTGGAGGCTTTGAACAAGTCAGATTTGTTCTGCCCGTCTGTAGGGCTCTTTCACATACATCACTTCATTTGGTCCCTTTGACAGCCTTATCAGATAGACACAGGAGGTCTGTAATCACCATTTTACAGATGAGAAAGGTGAGACCCTTGATTCTCAGTGACTTGCCTAAGGATATGCAGGTAGAAAGCAGCAAACCTGAGACTAGAAACTAGAGTGCACTTTTTTCCTATCCTGCTGCTTGCGTGACTACTCTGAACTGGCTTATTTCAATGATGTCTAAAGACCTTCAGGTGACATAGACTATATTTGTGCAGACTCTTAGTTGCATAAAACCCTGGGTGCTTGATATATTTTAAAATGACTTATTATTCGAGTATAAAATTCCATAATACAGTACTCTGATTTTTAAAAAACTTGTGCAGTTGAATGTGGATGAAACCTTATGGTAATCTGGTACAGGTGGTGAAATGTGCTGTAGCTAGGAAAAGAATCACCTTTGGGTCTTCTTCTTCCTTAAACAGTTAAGCCCAAATTAGCCCCCAGTAGCAATATGGACTAATTTATTTCATAATCACTAAAATTCTCAACAAGTGAGCACTGGATATTATCACTATATTGTCACTAAATAGTATCTTGGAATGATCCGTACTAAATTCAGTACTTAGGATGACCTTTTATAATTCTTTATAATTATTGTCAAATGTTTCAGTAACGTGAAACCAAGTCACAGACCTGTGTAAGGATTCTGTAGTCTTTGTTTAGTTTTCTGTTGTCATTGTTTTCCTCCTCATTATTCTTCCCTAACTCCTAGGACCATATTATTTACCATTTAAGAAAACTTTAGACTACGAACATTTTTAAATTCTCCGTAACACTGGCAAGTTGGCTTACCTGTCTCTAGGGGGTCACGTAGCCTGGCTGGTTGCAGCTCTGCCTCCGTCCTTGCTGGGCATCCTGTGTTCTCGCTGTGGGGTTCATTCAGGTCCCCACACCCCCCAACTCTGTGATATGTAATGTTTGTATAATAAGAATCTTTTAGCTTTCATATTTTATCCTAATCATTTGAAAATAATTTCTATATCTTTTTTTCTAGATTGAGATTGGAAGAGAGAAGAAAAGAGTTGCTACAGAAACTTGAAGAAACTACTAAATTAACTACTTATTTGCATTCACAACTTAAAAGGTAAGCCTATTTGGTTCTTAAGGGGGAAATTTTCCTCTGTGTTCAGGTGTGTTCTAGTTCTTTGATTACTTTTCTTTTTATTTTCGATTATTTAAAAACACAATATTTGACCAAGTTTAAAGTCACAATAGATTCATTTTTTTCATGATCCCTGCCCAAGGTTATATTTGGAATACTTTTGAAATATGTTGTAGGAAGAATATATGTTTTAGCTGTCAATACCTACTTAGGAAATAACACATTTTCCCCATTACCCCATCTTTTAAAAGTAAGACGGAGTGGGATAGACTTACCTTCAAATAGCCATAGATTTCCTTATATTAGTTAGAAAAATATTCACTCCATAAATTCATACACAGAGAAGAAGAAAGGTAAGTGAACCCTGGGGTCTTTTTTGTAACCTCTTTATTTTTATAAGCTTTTTTCTCTAAGACTAAAAAGTTTTTTTAAAAACAAAGTAACTACATTAGTATTTTGTGCTGTTCATCCCTTTTATTTCCCCCCTTTCAATATTTTTAAATTGCAAATTTGCTTCTGGATATCTATGCAGATAAATTTACCAATAGATATTTGATCCCTTTTTTTTTTAACTTTTGCAAAAGGAGGATAATTTTTAATAAGAATAGAACTGCTGCTTAAAGAGAGTAAGGTCAAAAATGTTAGTGAATAAAGATGGAAAAATATAGTATACAGTCATACCCTGCTTGATGATGTTTCAGTCAAGGACAGACCACATATATGCTGGTGGTCCCATAACATTATAATACCATATTTTTACTGTACCTTTCTATGTTTAGAAGCACAAATGCTCACCATTGTGTTACAGTTGCCTACAGTATTCAGTGTGGTCACATGCTATACAGGTCTGTAGCCTAGGAGCCACAGGCTGTACCACATACCCTAGGTTTGCAGTAGGCTGTGCCATCTAAGTTTGTGTAAGTATATTCTGCAATGTTCACACAGCAATGAAATTGCCTAGCAGTGTATTTATCAAAACATATCCATGTGGGTATGTGACATCTGACTGTAATAGCAAGTTCCGCTGCCCTGGTCATCAATTCTGTTCTTTGGCAGCTTCCTTCTTTGTGGGGGTCTGAAGGAGCCAGTAGGGATTGTGATTGGGTTTTCCGTACAGTAACAGATTTTATAGTGCACGCTTTTTTCTCTCAGCCTCTCTGCTAGCACCCTGTCCATGTCATCTGGGAGCAGCCTGGGTTCCCTGGCATCCAGCCGGGGCTCTCTGAACACCTCCAGCAGAGGGTCGCTCAACTCCCTGAGTTCCAGTGAGCTCTACTACAGCGGTCAGGGTGATCAGATAGACGTGGATTATCAGTATAAACTGGACTTCCTTCTGCAAGAGAAAGGTGGTTACATTCCTTCTGGACCCATCACCACCATCCATGAAAATGAGGTGGTCAAGTCCCCTGGCCAGCCTGGCCAGAGTGGACTCTGTGAGGTGGCAGCTGCCGCAACAGGCCACACTCCCCTGCTGACTGAGGCCCCCAAGTCTGTGACCTCCCTGTCCTCGAGGTCCTCCCTTTCCTCCTTGTCCCCTCCAGGCTCTCCATTGGTTTTGGAAGGCACGTTTCCCATGTCTTCTCATGACGCCTCTCTCCATCAGTTCAGTGCTGACTTTGAAGACTGTGAATTGAGTAGCCATTTTGCAGACATTGGCCTTGGTGAAAATCAGATCTTGTTGGATTCTGATTCAGGAGGAGCATCCCAGTCTCTCTTAGAGGACAAAGACCTCAGTGAGTGTGCTCGGGAGCCACTCTGTGAAGGAGCTACAGGTAAATGCACACCTTTGCTTTCACATGCTCCCTCCTAATTGTTTTAAGGTGAACGGAGCGTTACTTTTTCCATATAGACAAACGGTACCATCCCCCTTCTCTTTCTTCTGAGTAATCATTTTGGCTTCATTTAAGGAGATTTATTTATATGCCTAGATGTTTTTCTTTATCAAGTAAAAATCACCTTCCTTATTTAATAGATTTAATCATTTAGTAACTGCTCTGTTGTTCAGAGACCCTCTGTGTGCGGTAGTTGACTGGGAACATACTTTGTGAACACACTTCATAATTCCAAATAGATTCTGGTTCTGAAATAGCAAGGCAAAGTGGAGGGCTTTCTTTTAAAACTTGGCCTAACACAGATTAAAACCAAGGCAATTAGCATACTAGCTAATTAGTACCAAGGTTCAACGTTTAAATTGCTCAGGGAATTCTATATCAATACAATTTTTGTTTCAAGCCAGACTCTCCTTTTTGCCTAAAGTTAATTTGGAGAAAGCAGGTTACAGTATGTGGTGTCACCCTGCCATCTTCTGGCCAGGTTAACAATTGCAGCCCAAGGAAGAGATGGGGACATGTAAAGTCCTTATGCCTGCATCTGTACCCAGGGACAGAAACAAGGAGAATTTCATTTTTTTGTTTTCCTTTGCAAGACAAAAACTTTTAACATATTGGAAATGGTTGTAAAGAGCATAGGATGGTACCCTTGTTGGCAGTGATCACTGTGGTGGCCCGAGGAGGATGATCTATTCCAGAGCTAGCTTGAGGTGAAATGTGGAATAAAAGCTCTGATGCTCACGGAAGTCCCGTTCTAATCTACACATGCTAATGTGTGTCCTTCCGCACAGGAGAGGACAGGCCTCTTTAGAGCTGTGTTCTTGCTGTTTTGAGAAATATTTTTATTTTTACATGTAGTCCTAGGCATTTTAAGTATTAATTGATTGGCCAATTCAGATGTTTAGAGACACAGAGGAAAATAACTTGTTTCTGTGGTTTCAAATACCAAAGACTAAAGTCCTGTGTCCTGCCCAGGGCCTGCAGCAGAGGTAGGCATGTGAGACATCTGTGTGGTTCGTGTGCCCCCTCCTGGGGAGTTGTCACAGCTACAAGTAACAGTCACTGAGATAACCGCAAGGAAAGTAAGCACGGGAGTGGTGTGCACATAATGGCTCCAGCAAAGCGAAGGCCACGTTGGGGCCTCAGCTCTGCTTCTGGGGAGGAGGTGACAGTGTGTGTTGGGGGGATGGGGGGATGTGCCACCCCCGGAGCCAGCCAACAGCCAAGCCTGTGCTCATATTTTGTCAGCACCTTGACTGGCTGTGTTTTGACCAGCACATTACCCAGTCTCTCAGGCCTGCTGTTCCTAACCTGCACAATGGGGATGATGTGATCATGGTAGCGTGCTGGAAGCGTTAGTGTCCCGACACGTGTGAAGCACCTCTCCATGGCTGGCACTCGGCACGCAGTTCATAGTAGTAAATAATTATTGTCACCGTGTGACGATGATGATAAGTAGTACAAACTCTGCTAAACACAGTTCCCACCGCACACCACTCAAAGTTATAAAGGAAGAAGAAATGGGAGAAAGAAGAGAGTGTTTTTCTTTGTGCCATTCTTGTGTACTTTGGACTTGAAAGACCTCACATTTCTCCAACATTTCAAGCTGGTTTTGCTCTTCATGTATTTGGAGTGTTCTCTGGTGACGACTTCTCAACATTCACTCAATTTGGGAGTCCAGGAAGGGAGGCCGATTGCTGGAGAAAGAGGGGGAATCAGCAAAGACATTCCCCAAGGTCTGTCACCCACCCAGCGATCCTGACACCCTGAGATTCCCGTCCTGCAGGCGTCTTTGGTTGGTGGCTACCTTGCTCCTGGCACTTGGGCCTGCTCCTGTGTCTGAGAAGTTCCTGGCTGAAGACAGGTGTCTCTGAAACTTCCGTGAAACATTTTTTAACTTTTTAAATGGATATTGTATTAGAAAACTGATGTTAAAAAGTCCCCCTAAGGGAAAATACATCCAGGCAGTTTACTTGCAGGTAACATTCAGTTGCATGCCTGAAAACGACTGAAAGCACATATTTAACTATAAGGACTGATTCTCTCAGGTCAGCAATGCTTGTTCTATTCGGGGAATGTCTGCCCTTCCTGTGCCCTGTTTGTCTCCCTCGGTGCGCTGGAAGTCTTAGGCAGGTGAAGCTGAGCCCCTTTCATGTAAACTTTGCTCTCCAGCACCAGGCCCTGCTGGATGACAGAAACCAAGTTGAAATAACTACGAAGTCCTCCACAGTCAGTCTCTGTCATTGTCAAAGTCAATTTCAGGCTGCTGTGGTTATTCCTGGGGATAATCAATAAATCATGTCATCACCTTCACCCCTCACAAAGGGGGCGAGGCGGAAAGAAGGCACTTCATCATCAAGGAAAAAGCATTCCCACTGCCAGAAATAAAAGGGAAAATACAGCAATCAATCCTGTAATCTGAAGCCTTAAAACTTAAACATCTTAAGAAGATGTAAAGTCACGACTCAGGAGGGGGCTGAAATGCATACCCACACGGACCCCTGCGCGCACGCTGGCCCACTGGAGGATGAAAGGACTCCGCAGGCAGGCTTATTACAGCACCGAACACAGCTCTAAATGAGCGCTCCTTGCTCACTGCAGGACGCTGGCGCATGAATATGAGTTACAGATAAAAGTTAAGTGGTAGTTGATGCTAAAGATTCAGTAGCACAAAAAGTTTTTTTAATGACATTAGCTGGTGAGGAATTCCCATAAGTCAAAGACATTTTTTTCTTAATTTCTATCAGAATAGTAGCAAAGGAGATATAAAATATGGCATGTGGAGAGAAGGGTCAAAAGCAAAAGAAGTGGAAACCTTTTTTCAACGGAGTAGCTAGACATTCTGTGATAGAAATACCTCTAATACTTGAAGGAAGCAGATAGTTTCTTACCCCCAAGTCTATGGTAACTGCAGAGGCTAGGGACCAATGAGAATTTGTGTAATTCATCCCTTCCCTTAAAATATTTCAGGACCAAAAAAAACATACTTTTTCCTAAATAATGACTGAAATAACTGGTGTCCCAGGAAACTTACAAGTCATAGTGCCTTGAATTGTCCACCTCTGTTGATTTGAATAGTAATATCCTTGGCTCTCAGAAAGAAGTTTTATTTTGGATTTCTCATGACCAAACTGTGTGTGAATCTTTTTTTTGTTTTTTTTGAGACAGAGTCTCACTCTGTTGCCCGGGCTAGAGTGCCATGGCATCAGCCTAGCTCACAGCATCCTCAAAACTCCTGGGCTCAAGTGATCCTTCTGCCTCAGCCTCCCGAGTAGCTGGGACTACAGGCATGTGCCACCATGCCCGGCTAATTTTTTCTGTATATTTTTAGTTGTCCAATTAATTTCTTTCTGTTTTTAGTAGAGACGGGGGTCTCGCTCTTACTCAGGCTGGTTTCAAACTCCTGACCTTGAGTGATCCGCCCACCTTGGCCTCCCACAGTGCTAGGATTACAGGTGTGAGCCACCGTGCCCGGCCTGTGTGTGAATCTTATACTTAACTTTTCCTAGTAAGAAATCCTAATTAGCACTATCACTCTTCCTTCCTTAGATGTTGAAAAATCATTACCAAAAAGAAGAGTAATCCACTTGCTTGGGGAGAAAACCACTTGTGTGTCAGCTGCTGTGTCTGATGAGTCTGTGGCTGGAGACAGTGGAGTCTATGAAGCTTTCGTGAAACAGTAAGGACGCAGCAGGGGTGCTTTTTGGCTTCCCCATCTCCTCATAGCCGTGTGTGTGGGTTATGTGCTGTAAATGTACTATTATTGTTGGTCCGCTCTTTGGAATACGAAGGAGTTAGCCGTTAAAGAAATCGCGTGCCTGAAAACTTCAGTATATCAAAAACATCTCATCAGCCATGGAAATGATAAAAAAAATTGGTATACTCAGAGGTAACTGACCCTCTTAATAATTAAAAAAAAACTTGACCTTAGTAGGATTGTTGGAGTGATTCTCCAGCACCTGTTTGGCATATGAAGCTTCTTATGTATTTCCGAAAGTGGAAGCCGGGAATGTCTCCAAGGGTGTGGTATGCCCCTAGTAAGGCTCAGGAAAGCCAGACATCAGCAAGTCTTTGCCCTAACGCTCAGAGGCAGACTCTTCTTGAAAAGGCAAAGAAAGCTTCTAAAACCATAAGCTTTCACTAGGATTAGTTCCACTGGGATGGTTCAGGCATGCTGTTAATTCAGGTTTTCGTTCAGAATCATTAAGTGCCAAACAGTAACCATAACAGTCAATACCCCCATTAATTAACTCTTCACCTACTCTCTGTCCCTAGGCCTAGTGAAATCGAAGATGTTACATACAGTGAAGAAGATGTGGCTATTGTGGAGACTGCCCAGGTTCAGATAGGACTCAGGTAAAGAAATGTGCCTGGGGGAAAGGGGAAGTTCCGAAATCCGCACAGTGACAGTGGCCTGTGGTCGTTCCTTCCTTCATCCGAGCTTCTCTTTTGACAGATATGATTCAAAAAGTTCGAGTTTCATGGTGATTATAGCACAACTCCGAAATCTCCATGCCTTCTTGATACCTCATACATCAAAAGTGTAAGTAAAATCAGTAAAGAACCTAAAAGCTTGAGCATAGGATAATTTTACATTGTGATAAAGCATGAAGATATGGGCCAGGCACAGCAGGGCCGATCGTGTCTAAATCAATGGTAGATGAAGAGAAAAGGAAAATGTGAGAAAGGTATATTGGGTTTTGGTTCTTTTTCAACTGATTCATTATTAAGAATAGGAACCAAGACTTTGTAATCTCCTTTTTCAACCAGAAAGTCTGTATTATGCTATGTTGGGGCCTGATTGTTTGAAATATAATTAAAGTTTTTGTTATTGTGCAATAGTTAACTGCTGTTGGTTTGGAGGAATTTTCTGATCTTTTACATGAAAATGTAGTGGAATTTTATTTATCAGTACAATATTGGCAGTCAAGCATTTTATTATGCTACATGTAAGAGTATGTTTTTATCATCAAACATTCACTTCCCTGTGACCAAAGACTTAAAGTTATTTCACTTCAAACCATTCGAAAGTGATGGCTTCATGCTATACAGTCCATTGCTTGGGGACTGTTTGTTTCCCAACAGATAACTGTAGAGATCTTCACCACCATTCAGACTTTTGGAGTCTGAGTTTCACTGACTTTTAAGGGCTGATGTCTGGGTGGTACCAGAGTGAAGCCAGATTTTAACTTAGCACCTCTGACTTAGAATCCAGAATATATATGCCCTCCTTGCAGTTAGCTTCCTGTAAGAGGTAAATCTCAGTAATATTTTGAATGTGCTATACAAGAGCTTGGAAATAAAAAAGAGCTATGGTGAAGGGTGACCCCTGAGATGCTATACCCAGCCAGGTGGATGTTTTTCTTAATGATAGAGCATATTCTTCAATGAAAAGGACTTTTAACAAAATAAATGTAAGAGTTCTGCGTGTTTTTCCTAAGGTTTACTTTTAAGTTCACATCCTAACATTTCAAGAATTGTCAGAAAAAAAGAAACTGGATCTAAGCAAAAAAGCAATAGGTGGAGATTATTTAGTAGGCAGTGGAAGGATAGAAAATGGGAGATGTCTGCGTTTTGATGTGCATCATAACTGGAGAGGGGTAGGATTCTAAGAGGGCATGGGCTCAGACGACTTCTCGAAATCAAGGCATGGGCCTTCCGCATTCCTAGCAAGACCTGCAAAGAGGGTAGGCGTAACACGGGAGTGCCTAGATCAGTACGGAGAGCCCACTTCCCAGGCCTGAGATTAAAAACACCAGTCATCAGTATTCTGGGAAGACAGGCTTGATATCTGTGACTTCTCCCTACCAGTAAATATGCTGTGATATTGGAGTGTGCTATTGTTGGCCTTTTAGTAAGGCAGATTGGGGAGAAGACAAGTCTACCAGAGATTGACTCTCTGAACAGTGAAAACCAATTTACAAGTCCAGGAGAAAACTGCAGAATGCCCCAAGAACACACACTTTCTTTAAACTCGTATTACAAAGGGTGCACCTACCCAAATGCTCCACCTCAACTTAACCAGTCACGGTCATTCTCACTCACCTCTTAGGAAGTCACAAAGTGCCCTCTGGAGTGTGGTGGCACCCAGAGTGGTTCAGGACTAGTGGGAGCACTCGGCCCAGCTGTGAGTACAGAACGCTCTTTTGCTCCTCAGCTGGAGTACGGTAACTTGTCAGATTGGTCTGAGCCTTCCTGACTTATATAGCAACCTTTTCTTAAACCCATATATAAAAGCCTTTGCCTAAATAACGACACTGCTAAAAATGACAACTAGTTTGAAATATTCTTAAAATAGTTCTTTTTTTCCCCCCAACTTCAAAACTTACTCTTTGGTTACTAATTATGACAAGCGGAGTTTATGGTTTAGCTGGTTGACAGCAGCCTCAGTGGTTCTGTGAGTGGCTCGTGGCTTGCTTGACTGCAGTTTGGAGACCCCCATACGCACATGCTCCTCCACGCCTACAGCAGAACGAAAGGAAGAGCTCTCCTGCCTCTTTCCCATGTGCCTTTGCTTCTTAACCGTGTAAAATTCAGTTTTTTGATATGGAAACATTTTAAAATCACTGAAGTGGTTAGGCCACTGGTACATAGTAAAACTGAAGCTGGAGAACCAGAAGATTCCCTCCCTCCACTCTAACTCTCTAATATACTTCTCCTTTATTACTTTCCTATGAAGGCAGAAAACAAGATTTCCTTCTGCATTTTCAGCCTCCCAGGCAGAGTGAGCTGTGTCTTAGTAAGGCTCCTATGTCTGCAGCAGTGGCCCAAGGCCCACGGCCCACTGGGTTTTTAATGCTGAATCTCCGTAATTAATGGTGACATGAAATACAAAATGTTAGGACCTTCCTCAGTTCTGCATTTGAATTTGTAGTTTTTCTAATTGGGGAAAGGCATGTTTTACTATATGAATTAGGCAAGCCTGGATGGACGTGGAGAGGGTAGATTTAGTGCGTATTCTCCTTATAGAATTTAAAAGAAAATACCTCATGCTGTTTCTAAGAATTATGAGTCCTTATATAATGTGTGCTCAGAAAATTCACTTTAAAATTATATTAGAAGTTGTTTTTCTGTAACCCTTCCTCTGAATTTTATGAAGCATGAGACTCTTTTAAAACAGTTTGTCATATCTGAGACTTTGGAGATGCTAGACAATGATATTTTTGAACTGTTATTTCATCTGTTTTAAATTTTCTTAACAATGTGCTACTTAGCCTTTCTTTCTCTCTAGTAGGATAATGTATTCCATTCCTGGGAAGTGATCATCAGCATCTCTTGTTTAAATACTCAGGATGAGGATTCTTTGGGATAAAGTCATCAGTATCTACTTAGTGTGTTCCTACCTACCCAGGCTCAGAAATAACTTATTTTGGAATTGGCTGTACATGGGGCAGGTGGGACGTTAAATTCGTCTGCCCCACGGACTTTCTTCCTCTTCACTTTCCTATCATGTGCCTTTGCTGCAGTCCCGTGGTGAGTGGCAGGCTGGGCCGTTGCATGCTCAGGGGCACAGTCGGCACGGGTGGGTTGAGAACAGAGCATCTATGCAGCTGAGCACGGACCCATTATGGCAGCAACACTTTAGGTTGATTATGAACTCCATGTTCTCTCATTTTCTCTCTTTTGCAGATAATTTCAAATGATAGCTGTGAATCCAATATCAATGAAGTACCTATGAAATCCATTTTATTCTTGTTCTTTGCAGATATTTTAGGGTTGCTGTGCTTCCCTCCTCAACTGATGTAAGCTGTCTGTTTCGAACAAAAGTCCATCCACCCACAGAATCCATTTTATTCAATGACGTGTTCAGAGTGGCCATTTCGCAAACAGCCTTACAACAGAAGACACTGAGAGTGGATCTTTGCTGTGTCAGTAAACACCAAAGGGAAGAATGCCTGGTAGGATTCTTCGTAATCGCCATTATCAAATGACACTTAGGATTGGATATTCTGAGGATGTATTTTCTAGTTGTTATTTTGCCAGCCCTGAAACCACTCCACACCTGCCTAGCACCTTGGAACACATATAAAGTTTGTTTCTTTTCTTTTTTCCTGAAGTAGTAATTTCTCTTCTTCATTCCCTCATTCCAGACGTTTAAAATCTACTTATAAATTGTGATTTTCTGTAAAAGCTGCTTTCCATTTCTGCCCATTAATGACAGAAGGACTTGTAACTCTGTTATGACTGTCACTTATGGAGCATGCTTTTTACGCCCCATGTCAAGCCTTGTGCTGAATGTCTGTTTGTATTATCTCATATATTCCTCATGACAGTTGTATGAAAGGTTGAATATGAAAGGTATGATTATCCACTATTTTCAGATAAAGAGCTGCTTAGAGAGGTAATGTATCCTGGGTCACACGGCTAGTGAATGATGGGGCCAGATCTCAAAAAGACATCCCCATATCATTCACTGTTACAAATCTAAATTAAGCAAGACACTGAGTACTATACAGTTCCTTTATTTAGCTCATTCTCCCCTGCCATGGTATTAGAGTTTCTGGGAAGACATAATGTTATTCTTTAGAGCAGTATGATATTTAAATGCTCCAGCAGAAGACTTTATACTGAACTAATAGTAAGTCTAACATACCATTGTGCATAATGACTAGAAAATCATTACGTCCCAATAAAGTTATATAGGTGTTCGAACTGGCATCTAGAAGTGCGCCCATGTGTTCAAAGAGCAGTGAGAGTCTCCAGTTGAGCTCTTCTCTTCAGTCCAGTGGGAAGCGCAAAAATAGGCATGTTTCATGATGAACAAAGTTTAAAAGGGTGATAAGTTGTCAGATAGTATTGTCTGACAAGAAACTTAGAAGGAAGCAAAGATTATAGATTTGTTAGGGTATCAGAAAGGATTTAGTATGTTAAATGCCATATTTAGTATGATATATGTAAAAGGCTCCAATAAAATTAGAAAATATGTTAATTGATAGCCTTTTTAAAAATTGTGTAATTTAATTTAGATTCTGGCTTTTTGTGATTTGGTGAAATATTAAAGCCTTAAACATTTACTTTTCCTGACATTCTACTGTCTTCTATATCCAAAGAAAAATTTTGCTATCTGATTTCTCATTCAAGAGCCTATGTGGAGTTTTTCATTGTTTGTTTTAAATTTTTCAGTGGATAATGGTTATTTATAGTAATCAAATTACAGCATATTATAAGAAGTACTATGGTTTGGGCTTAGTTATTTTTATTTTTTAACTTTTCATTTAAAAATAATTTGATGTTTACAGAAGTTACATGCATAGTCATTAGGTGTTGGCAAAATAGTATCTGTATAATCCCTGAATTGACTTTCAGATTTTGAGTTATTTTTTATAGCTGAAAATAGAAGATCATCTCTGAGTCTTAAAAAATCTACCAGTGCTTTACTCATAAGTATTGTATCTGTTTTTACCCTAAAACAAGCTCATACAATAATATTTATTATATCAGAGAGAACGAAGACTAATTTAAACATTTTATTTTCTCTTTTCTCTGTTTACTTTTTTCTTTTGTTTTCTTTCATTTACACAGGCTGGAACTCAGATCAGCCTGGCAGATTTACCATTTTCCAGTGAGATTTTCACTCTATGGTATAACTTACTTCCTTCCAAGCAAATGGCTTGCAAAAAGAATGAAGAAGAAAATGAGGACTCTGTATTTCAACCAGACCAGCCACTAGTAGATTCGATAGACTTGGTGAGTCAGATTTGCAGAACAAAGTCCTTAGAACGTGAAGTCACATGAAATACGGAATGCTGTGACACCAGCATGTTCTCATGCACTCTCACTGTCCGTCCTTCTCTCCTTCACAGCTTTACCCTTTTCTCCCAGCTTCCTAAAAAAAGGAAAGCATTTCCAGCTTCAAGTATGGTTTATAAAAAAAAATCACTCTTTTCTGCTCACACTTCCTTGTAAAAATAAACTGACGTTGGAGACTCATTGTTTTAAGTGATCACAGAAAACCGTTTGATTTAACTATATTTTCGTACATTGTGATCACATTATTTGATGCCACTGTCACGTTATGTGTTTGGCACTTTCTGAAAACTTGGAATTATTAAGCCTAAACACTGAGTTGGTTTTTCATTTGTAATATCAATGGCTGTAAATGTTTTCTATTAAATGTTTCTTGTAACCAACAGTCATACGTCAATCCAGTGCTTCCAGAAATTTACAAAGGGGAATTTTGTGAGGCCATTCATCACTGATTTGACATTGGTGGATATTGTTACTGACTCCAAGTTTATATTAGATTATCTAGAGGAAAGACTTTACAAAATAAGCAAAAGTCAGATAATTAAGCAACTGTGCTTTATTGATCATCTACTATGTGTGAGAAACTATAGTGGACATTGTGGTAGGTGGTGGATGGGGAACCAGCGTGATGGTACAACTTAGATTACCCGGCTGTGGTAGACCATGGGGAAGGCATGCAAAGTGGTGAAATATGATGTCTATCTTTAAGAATGCTTTTATAATGGTCACACTTACATGTAGGTTTTTAAAAATAGCTTTATTGCAATATAATTCATATACCATACAATTCACCCATTTAAAGTGTACAGTTTACCCATTTAAAACACCCAACTCAATGGGTTTTTTTAATATATTCACAGAGTTGTGCAACCATCACTACAATCTAATAATAGAACATTGTCATCATCCCAAAAAGAAGCCCACCTGTGAGCAGTCACTTCCAGTTCTCCCTACCCACCTTCCCCCAAGGCAAACACTGATCTCTCTATAAATTTTCTTGTTTTGGACATTTCACATAAGTGGAATAATACAATATTTGTTCTTCTGTGACTAGCTTCTTTCATTTAGCATATTTTCAAGGTACATCCATGGTATAGCAGTCTTAGTATTTCATTCCTTTTTATTCCCAAATAATACTCTCTTGCTGATATATCACATTTTGTTTATCCATCAGTTGATAGATACACATTTGAGTTATTTCCACATTTTTACTATTATGAAAAATGTTGCTATGAACATTTGTGTACAAGTGTTTTTGTGGAAATATGTTTTCAGTTCTGTTGGCATATACCCATGAGTGCAATTGCTGGGTTGTATAGTAACTCTATGTTTAACATTCTGAGGAGCTGCCAAATTGCTTTTCAAAGTGGCCTGGCCATTTTACATTCCCACCAGTAATGTATGAGAGTCCCAGTTTCTCTACACCCCTGCCACATGTTGTTTGTTATCTGTCTTTTGATTCTTGCTATCCTAGTGGGTGTGAAGTGCTATTTCATTGTGGTTTTAATTTCACATTTCCCTAATGACTAATGATGTTGAGCATCTTTTCATGGGCTTATTGGCCATTAGTGTATTTTTTTTTTGAGAAATGTCCATTCATATTCTTTGTCCATTTTAAAAATGGGTTATTTATCTTTTTGTTACTGAATATAAGAGTTTCTTATGTATTCTTGATACAAATCCCTCATCAGATAAATGATGGGCAGATATTTTCTCTCATTCTGTGGGTTCTCTTTTCACTTGATGGTTTTGTTTGCAACAGAAAATTAATTTGGATAAAAGTCTGATTTGTCCATTTTTTTAAATTGCTTGTGCTGTTGATGCCGTATCTAAGAGGGCTTTGCCTAAACTAACATCATAAAGATTTACTCTTGTGTCTTCAAAGACCTACATTTAGGTGTCTGGTCACTTGAGTTGTTTATGTGTGATATGAGGAGGGATCCAGTTTCATTCTTTTATATGTGGATATGCAAATGTCCCAGCATCATTTACTGCAAAAATTATTCTTTCCCCATTGAATATCTTGGCACCCTTGTCAAAAATCAAGGGTGAGAGTTTATGTTTCTGGACTCTCAATTCTGTTCCATTAATCTGTATGTCTGCACTTAAGCCAGTAACACACAGCCTTCATCGCTTAGCTTTGCAGTCACATTGAAATCAGTGTAAGTCCTCCAGCTTTTTCTTTTTCAGGATTGTTTCAGCTGTTCAGGGTCCATTGCATTTCCATATGAGTTTTAATAACAGTTAATCAATTTATGTTTTTAAAAGACAACTCCAGCTAGGCTTTTAATAGGGATAACATTGGATCTGTAGGTCAGTTTGGGGGTTCTTATCATCTTAATGGTTTTAAATCTTCTGATCCATGAATACAGAATGTATTTCCATTTATTTAGGTCTTCCTTAATCCCTTTCAACAACATTTTGTAGTTTTTAGAGTCCAAATTTGCACTTCTTTTGTTAAATATATTTCTAAGTTTTCTTTTTGATGTTATTGTAAATGGAACTTTTTAAAGTTTTATTTTATTTTTAATTATACATATTTTTAAATGATACAATAATTGTACAATAAATGTGATGTTTCCATGTATACATTGTGTAATGATCAAATCAGGGCAAATTAGCAAATTCATCACCTCAAACTTTTATTTCTTTGTGATGAGAACATTCAAAATCCTTTCTTCTAGCTATTTTGAAGTATACAATACAGTGTTAACCATAGTCACCCTACTGTACTGTCCAATAGAACACCAGAACTTATTCTTCCTATCTCACCGTGATTTTGTTCATTGACCAGCCTTTTCCCCATCGTCACCACCCTCCCCATTCTCCCCAGCTTCTGTGGAACTCTTTTCTTAATTGCATTTTTAGATTGTTTATTACACAATTGATTTTTGGCTATTTATCTTGTATCCTGTAACCTTACTGAACTCATTTATTAATTCTAATAGATCTTAGGTGGATTCTTTAGGATATTTTTAGTATATAAGATCAGCTAGGCATGGTGGCTCACACCTATAATCCTAGCACTCTGGCAGGCCGAGGCAGGAGGATCCCTTGAGCTCAGGAGTTTGAGACCAGCCTGGGCAAGAGTGAGACCTTGTCACTACTAAAAATAGAAAAGTTAGCCAGGCATTGTGGCGCATGCCTATAGTCCCAGCTATTCGGAAGACTGGGGCAAGAGGATGGCTTGAGCCCAGGAATTTGAGGTTGCTGTGAGCTACAATGACACCACTCTACCCGGGGCAGCAGAGCAAGGCTCTGTCTCAAAAAAAAAAAAAAAAAAAAAAAAAAGAAAAGAAAAAGAAAAAGAAAAAAATCATGTCTTCTGCAAATAGAGATAATTTTACTTCCTTTCCAGTTATGTGCCTTTTATTTCTTTTTCTGGCCTATTTGCCCTTCCTAGAACTTCTGATACAATACTCACATAAGCGCTAAGAGCAGATATCCTTGTCTTGTTCCTGATTTTACGGGGGAAGCTTTTGGTTTTTCACTATTAAGGATGACTTTTGCTGTGGGTTTTTTGTAGATGCCCTCTATCAGGTTGAGAAAGGCTTCTTTTCCTAGTTTGTTGAGTGTTCTTATCATTAAAGACTGTTGAATTTGTAAAATGCTTTTTCTGTATCATGTGGTTTTTGTCATTTATTCAATTGATATGGTTTATTCATTGATCTTCAGCTGTTAAACCAAGCTTGCATTCCTAAAGTGAATCTCACTTGGCCATGGTGTAGATCATTTTTATGTTATTGGATTCAGTTTGCTAGTATTAAATATTTTGTTGAGGATTTTTTTTATCTATATTCATAGTTTTTTTGGTGATATCTTTTCTGGTTTTGATATCAGGGTAATTCTGGCATCATGGAATGAGTTAGGAAGTGTTCCCTCTTTCTCTACCTTTTGGAAGAGTTTAAGAAGAATTGGTGTTAATTCTTCTTTAAATGTTTGGTAGAATTCATAAGTGAAGCTATCTGAGCCTGGACTTTTCTTTGTGGGAAATTTTTGTTGATAAATTCAAAGTATTGCTTTCTGAGCCCGTGTGATTAGATGGATATAAATTTAGCATTGTTTGTGTCTTTCTTTTCAACTGAACCTTTTGTCATTATGAGATGTCCCTAAATATCTCTTGTTTAAGAAATCTAATTTGTCTGGTATTAGTAAAGCTGTATCAGCCTTTTTTGTTTAGTGTTTGCATGGTTTATCTTTTTCCATCCTTTTGCTTTCAACCTTTCTGAGTTCTTATGTAAGTATTGTAGTTGTAAGCAGTATATATTTGGCTTTGGTTTGTTAGCCAGTCTTAAAATCTTCATCTTTAATTGAAATATTTAGTCCATTTATATTTAATGCTATTATTGATATATTTGGGTTTGAACTTATAATCTTATTATTTGTTTTCTTTTAGTCCCATCTTTATTCCTTTTTTCCTTGTTTTGGATTAATCAAGTATTTTTCAAATTTCATTTTCCCCTTTACTAGATCATTAATAATACAGTCTTTTATTTTTTGCTGTTTCCCTGGAGATTATAGCATGAACCTTTAAATTACTAGAAACTACCTTAAATTAATCCTTTTACTTTTTCCCAGACAGTACAAAGATCTTGAAAAACTTTAACTCCCTTTATTTCCTTTCTTTTTTCTGTATGTTATTGTCATATATTTTAACCATGTAAGAATCTCACAATACATTATTAATATTATTTTATTGGCAATCAGTATTCATTGAGATTTCCCTACATCTTTACCCTTTCTGGTATATTTTATTCCTTTTTGGATTATTGTGCTTCTATTTGAATCATTTTCCCTCTGCTTGAAGAATTCCCATTAGTATTTCTTTTAGTATAGGTCTGTTGGTGTCTATTTCAACTTCATTTGTGAAGGACCATTTTTGGCTGCATATTCAGAATTCTAGGTAGGTGATTATTTCTTTGAACACATTAAAGATATCATTTTATTGTAGTCTGGTTTCCATTGATTTTGTCGAGGTATTGGAGGGCAATCTAACTGTTGATACTTTTACTGTTTGTAAAATTTCCTCTTTGTGGCTGGGCACAGTCGCTCATGCCTATAATCCTAGCACCCTGGGAGGCCAAGGCAGGAGGATCTCTTGAGGTCAGGAGTTCAAGACCAGCCTGGGCAAGAGCAAGATCCTGTCTCTACCAAGAAAAATTAAAAAAATTAGCCCAACACAATTGCACATGCCTGTAGTCCTAGCTACTGAGCAGGCTAAGGCAGGAGAGGATCCCTTGAGCCCAGGAGTTTGAGGTTGCAGTGAACTATGATGATGCCACTGCACTCTAGCCCAGGGTGACAGAATGAGACTCTGTCTAAAAGAAGATTTTCTCTTTTTCTTTGATTTTTATCGTTTTCACTGTGATATGCTGATGTGGTTTTGTTTGTGTTTATACTAGTGAAATTCTTCATTGTTTCATTTGTTTTCTGGACATATTAAATATAAAAATTTAAATTTCTTCTCTAAGTACCTTTAGTGTACGGATCACCTGTGGGTCTCTCTCTTTTTGCCTGTTGTTTCTATTGGCTGTCATTATGTTGTGATGCACTGCTAGGTATTAATCTGGCTCATACCTTCATCCGGAGGGGATTTCCTATTCTTCTGGAAGGCAAATTACAATATGGGAAGATTGCCTGAATCACTTGGGGGATGTGAATTCCAATTTTTCTCTCCCTAGGACCATATAAGACACCTGAAATATATACTTTACCATTTTAGCCTCCTAGCAGCTGGGTTTTTGCTTTGTTACTCAGCTTCTCTGTGCACATAGGCAGCTTAGGAATGGCAGATGCCCTGATGTGAATGTCATGCAGAATGTTGGGCCCACTTTACAGTTAATTGTCTCTGGGCTCCTTGGACTGAGTGCTTTGGTAGTCCTAAACTCAGTTGTCTTCCCATCCTCCGGACACTGCCTCAGTTCTAGGCAGCTGCAGTCTGTTGGCCTGCATGCCTCACTACTCGAATTGACAATCGCCCCAAGGAATAAGAATGACAGTGACTTCCTTTTCTCTTCTCCCTGGGATCTTGACCCTCTAGTCCTAATTGCTTTTGTTGCTCTGGATTACTTTAAAATATCTGAGAGTTTTTATTTGTTCGTGTTTTTTTTTTATTTTATTCAGCGTTCATATTTGTTCTCAGTGGGAGAGTTGGGTCCGTTACAAGCTTCTTCTTCACAGCTGGAAATATAAGTCCCCATCTGATGAGTTTTTAAATCGTTTCTTCAAGTACATGATGTTAATTGCCATATGTTTTACATTCTCCAGGATGCAGTGTCAGCCTTACTTGCAAGAACATCAGCTGAGTTGTTGGCTGTGGAACAAGAATTAGCACAAGAAGAAGAGGAGGAACCAGGGCAAGAAGAAGAGCAAAGGGGTCCAGATGGAGATTGGTAAAGCAGTTACTTCCTTTTGCTTTGGGCACTCAAAGAGCATGTGTTTAGTTCCTCATAAGAAGCTTCCAGTGAAACCTTTGTAGGCTCATATTTTATCCTGAAATCATAGAAGGCAATGTGGCTTCAAGCAGCTGTGGCCAGGGAAGGTCTCTCCTTGGTAATCGGAGAGTTGAAGGACATCACAGCAAGATTGTGGGCAAAGTTAACACGTTAGCCAGAGTCTGTGTTCTCATTTCAATTGTTAAACACTGTTTTCTGAGCTTTTAAAAGAAAATCTATACTATCAATTTTGAAAGATAAGGTAGCTTATTGTAGAGTCATAGATAAATTAAAGAGTGACTCTCTTTTAAAAAAAAAAAAAAAAAAACTACCCAGAAGTACCATTTAGTCTCTGGTAAGACAAACAGAGCCTTTAGCAAACAGCTTCTGAGTAGTCATTTCTCTGTTTGTTACCACTTTCACTTTCTTTTTCTGTTTTCTTCTCTATATCTGTACCTCATCCTTTAAAAAAAGGGAGATAGGGGAGATTATCATAGGTTTTGTCCAGACTCATGTATATATAAAGAGCTATCTTTCCTGGTTCGTGCTGTTTTCTCTAAAAACAAATTTTAGTGAACACTTCATTTTTTAAGTATATACATAAAATCATTTAGATTGATTTTTTATATATAGTTGCTTATACTGTTATGTTTGGCTGAGCTCCTGTTAACATGTACATGTATATACATAAGTAGCATGCATTTTTGTGTATATATATAGAGAGAGAGAGAGAGAGAGAGAAAACTACTTAGAAACTCAGGGTGACGAAGTATATTATAAATACCACAGTCATGGGTGTTGGGAAGGAAGAGCTACTACAGTGGTGCAAAACATACAGATACACTTCGTGCTTTTCAGAAGCTCTTCATAGTAAATAAAAATCAGAGCACTGCAAAACAAATAAATACGAGGCTTATCATAGTATCTTTCAATACTAAGCTTTCCTCACATATGTAAAATATAATTTGTTTCACACATTTCAAAAAAATACACTTGGTGTGTAAATAAAGGAATTTATAATTCATAGTAGTCATTGCTGATTCCTCTTGTGTTCATTTCATGGCTAGGCATTTCTTACCTAGCTGGTGCCAATTTGTCAGTATGTTACCAATCTCCATCAAAGCTAGACATTTAGTACATTTAGTTATAAGTGGAAAAAACGTTTCCATTCTGAGAACATGAAACTCAACAAAGCATGAGGCATTTTAAACTATCCTAGTACTCTTACATTATGTATTCTGTATAAACTATATTTATATTCTGAAGTATATAAATATATATATATTTATATATATATGTAATGTCTGTCACCCAAGCTCATGCCATGGCTTTTAATGATGAGATCACGTGGCATTAAGAGTCCTCTGCTAGGTTAGTAGTAAAACTCCCTTAACACAGGTTACTCCCTGCTGGACTGTGAGCATAGTCAATAATAGGTATTTTAACTCTTTATGTCTTTATTGACTCTTGGCTGAGAGTAACTCCATTCTGTTATATGATTTTTATAATAAATTAACAACTAATACCAAGTTATTTTATAGTGAGTGTCAATATTTTTTAAATGCTGAGATTAAATTTTATATATGATTTTCAGAATGTTTCTATTTTAACATCTGGAAATTAGTTTAAATTTCATAAGTTTAACTTTTTGGTACCACATTATGGGGATTTTGCTGTAGGTAGCTAGAGAGTAAAGTGAGAGTTTTATTTTTTTATGGGACATTTAGTTAAAAGTACAAGAAATGTCTTGGATGATTCTGTGTGAATCTGTTGTTTATTTCCCAGCCAGTGGGTTGACGTGCCAGGTTGCACTGTTCATGACCATGCCTGCCTGACCAAAAGTGTGTTTTGTTTCTGTTTTATGTTGTTTCACCGCAGGTTAACAATGCTAAGAGAGGCCTCTGATGAAATTATGGCTGAAAAAGAGGCTGAAGTTAAATTGCCAGAGGGCAGTAGCTGTACAGAAGACTTAAGTTCATGCACTAGTGTGCCTGAGATGAACGAAGACAGGAGCAGGAAAGAAAACGACTGTGCCAAAGCCCTCAGGAGTCAGCCACCCACTGGAACACCAACCTTGGTGAATATTCTTCTGTGCTCTCCTAAAACAGACGTCCCGTAGGCATGTGTAGACTAGCGAGATGCTTGTTTGTCTCTTCAGGTCCATCCACGTTAGGATTTTGTGCCAAAAGCTGGTCATGAAAGGTGTTTGTGGGAAGAGGCTCTAAGATGCATTGTAAATGCTTTAAAATTTTTAAGTGGGTCCAAAATATTAAATCCCCACTTATGTTTGATATAGGAATAGAAATAGTACAAGCTACCTTAAACCTCTATATTCTGTGGATATTTTTTAAATGTATTTTCTGAATTTTTTGGATAACAGCAGGATGACTACTTAATTCCTATATGTTGTAAGTTTATTTCCATTTTAAACATGAAGTAAACATTTAAAGTTCATGTTGGTTAGCTGGTATTCTGATTGAAATCTCCTCTGGAAGGTGGCTGATGACTTGGTTTAGGCACAGGTGCTAACCAAGTTATTAAACAGGTAGTTTGCTAGTTGAGTGAGAGATATGTTGAGACTGCCATCCCCAAATAGGGAAGATTATTTTCAGACTTTGAGGATGTTGGTAACAGAGTTTAGAAATTCTAATTCTTTATTCCTGACAAGATAAGTGGTATACCCTGACTGAGGACTTCCTTTTACAAAGGTGCAAATTTTTATCAAAAGCCTGGTTGGGAATCAAGTTATACCTATAAGATAAAAAGTAGATATCTGCCTATGCCTACCAAGTGTGTATTTTGAGAATTTTCTATTTTTACTGAAATTTTATTTTTGTTACATTTCCAAAGATCCAGTAAAAATCCAAACTCAGCTTCATAACAGTTGTTATATTCATATGTGTATAATTGCATATTTTATTTAAATCTACAACTTTGTGGTATATTTTCATTTTCTTATATTTAATTATTTTTTATCATTTATTCTGAAAAAAATTTAATCAAAATGCTGAATAAACTTTAATGATGATATATTCCCAAATAGGATTCCTTACAGAATCTCTTTAAATCTAAACCTTCATTTTTGTGTTTAACCTGTTGGAGGTAGTCCTTCTATTTGTGGGTAGCCTCCTTGGGTGGATATCATCCTACCCACCATGGTAACTTCCTGAGAACTCAGTAGAAAACCGTTCCCCCCAGCTGCCCTTTACAAGTGCTATGCTCTGCAATGCAAAGCCTTTCAGGAGTGGCCCAATTGTTAGATGCGTCTCTGTTGTGACATTAGGTATTTCTTTCTTACTTAGAACAAAAGGGCATAAAAGTATACACGTCTGTCAGCTCCTGACGAATCACTAACTTCTTTTGTAGGTTGATAAAGAGACAAATACTGACGAAGCAGTTAATGACAACATGGCGGTTCGCCCCAAAGACCGCAGCAGCCTAAGCTCCCGACAGCACCCCTTCGTGAGAAGCAGCGTGATCGTGCGCTCACAGACCTTTTCCCCGGGAGAGCGGAACCAGTACATCTGCAGGGTAAGGTGGCAGCGCTCACAACCAGGCGCTGGCCTGCAGCTTCTCCCCTGTGCTAGCGAGTGGCCCGCTAAGGACAAGAGACTGTGCATCGGGGATCCTCACACGCTGACTGCAAAGGCTGATGGCTACATATGCTACAAAATGTGCATAGATTGTGTTCCTATGGTCCTTCTTAGTTGTGTCCCCCTAAATTTAATATCTCATTGGTTCTAATGTGACTTATTTGGCAAGTAAGTGAAGTTAAAGGATCTCGCTGCTAAGTACACATATTTGGACTTCAGTCTGTATTTAGAGATACAAAGTGACTTTTGAGATATAAGTGTATTTCTGCTCTGTATCATACATGCTCCAAACATGTTAGTCTGTCTGAACTAGAAATTGTGTGACGCGACCGTGATAACTAATACACTATGGAAACCACTAAACTAGAAATTATGAATTGGGTTTTAGAGCAGAAATCATCTCTCAATAATGCTTCTGGACACTGAATCAGATTCATAGTTCTGTGAAGGAAATTGTGGGATTTGTATCAATTTACCAAATTCTAATTCTAGAAGTACTTATGATTTATTTTAGAAAATAGAGTTAATATTATAAGGAGGGTTAGAAATACTTTTAAAATTCTAAATTTATTCATTCAGTTTAACAAATATTTTCAGTAAACACCTGCTCTTAAGCGCTTTCTTAGATACTTGGACTTCATCTGGAGATAAGAGGCCCAGAGCCCTGCCCTTGCAGAGCTTACGTTGCCGTAAGTTAGCCAGACCGTAAACAGTAGATGATAACCAAGCTGTGAGGTATCTGGATGGGGGTCGCCACTATGGAAACAGTTGAGCAGGTTAAGGGGCTCGGGAGTGACAGCTAGGGTGTGGGCAGGCTTCGCTGATGAGGGGGCATTTCAGCAAGGCCTGAAGCAAGCGGGAGTGTGAGCATGGCTGTCTGGGCGCAAGGCCTTCCCTGTACACAGACTGTGGCTTAACTCTGACCTCGAGCTCTGTGCTGTACGCAAAGCTTTCTTTAAAGAAACAAATGTCACATGTTAACTAAAAAGGATATTATTAACTAAAAGGATAATTTTATTTCAAAAAACATGGAAATATCTTAGCATATGACTTTTTGATAACTGCTACCAAAAGGCAGTTGTTTAAATTATTTAAGAAAATGAGAGTAGCAGCAGCGCCGGCTCCCAGGTGGAGGTGCTCCTAGCGGTGGTTTCTCGACCAGCGGCAGTTCTCACTACAGCGCCAGGACGAGTCCGGTTCGTGTTCGTCCGCGGAGATCTCTCTCATCTCGCTCGGCTGCGGGAAATCGGGCTGAAGCGACTGAGTCTGCGATGGAGAAAACTTTAGAAACTGTTCCTTTGGAGAGGAAAAAGAGAGAAAAGGAACAGTTCCGTAAACTCTTTATTGGTGGCTTAAGCTTTGAAACCACAGAAGAAAGTTTGAGGAACTGCTACAAGCAATGGGGAAAACTTACAGACTGTGTGGTAATGAGAGATCCTGCAAGCAAAAGATCAAGAGGATTTGGTTTTGTAACCTTTTCATCCATGGCTGAGGTTGGATGGATGGCTTCCGCCATGGTCTTCGGCTTCCACCATGGTCTTCGGCTTCCGCCATGGTCGGTCGGCTTCCGCCATGGCCGCAAGACCTCATTCAATTGATGGGAGAGTGGTTGAGCCAAAATGTGCTGTAGCAAGAGAGGAGTCTGGAAAACCAGGGGCTCATGTAACTGTGAAGAAGCTGTTGGTGGAATTAAGGAAGATACTGAGGAGCATCACCTTAGAGATTACTTTGAGGAGTACAGAAAAATCGATACCATTGAGATAATTACTGATAGGCAGTCTGGAAAGAAAAGAGGCTTTGGCTTTGTTACTTTTGATGACCATGATCCTGTGGATGAAATTGTATTGCAGAAATACCATACCATCAATGGTGATAATGCAGAAGTAAGAAAGGCTTTGTCCAGACAAGAAATGCAGGAAGTTCAAAGTTCTAGGAGTGGAAGAGGAGGCAACTTTGGTTTTGGAGATTCTCTTGGTGGTGGTGGAAATTTTGGACCAGGACCAGGAAGTAACTTTAGAGGAGGATCTGATGGATATGGAAGTGGACGTGGATTTGGGGATGGCTATAATGGGTATGGAAGAGGACCTGGAGGTGGCAATTTTGGAGGTAGCCCTGGTTATGGAGGAGGAAGAGGAGGATATGGTGGTGGAGGACCTGGATATGGCAACCAGGGTGGGAGCTGCGGAGGTGGTTATGACAACTATGGAGGAGGAAATTATGGAAGTGGAAATTACAATGATTTTGGAAATTATAACCAGCAACTTTCTAACTATGGTCCAATGAAGAGTGGAAACTTTGGTGGTAGCAGGAACATGGGGGGACCATATGGTGGAGGAAACTATGGTCCTGAAGGCAGTGGAGGAAGTGGGGGTTATGGTGGGAGGAGCCGATATTGAGCTTCTTCCAATTTGCCATGGGCTTCACTGTATAAATAGGAGAGGATGAGAGCCCAGAGGTAACGGAACAGCTTCAGGTTATCGAAATAACAATATTAAGGAAACATTTATCTCAGTCATGCATAAATATGCAGTGATATGGCAGAAGACACCAGAGCAGATGCAGAGAGCCATTTTGTGAATGGATTGGATTATTTAATAACATTACCTTGCTGTGGAGGAAGGATTATAAAAAAAAAATGCCTTTGAGACAGTTTCTTAGCTTTTTAATTGTTTCTTTCTAGTGGTCTTTGTAAGAGTGTAGAAGCATTCCTTCTTTGATAATGTTAAATTTGTAAGTTTCAGGTGA
>CAUYRT010076615.1:0-50394 GCA_963574885.1 Lepilemur ruficaudatus
TGATGAAAGTGCTTGGTCACTTCATCTTTATGTCATTTCTTTTCCCTAGTACCAGCGCTGTCATCCAATCTTGCCACATAAATAAATAGCCTGCTTGGAATTATCTTTGTTCTAGCCTTTGATCTCACAAATATATTTCCCCCTAAATCCTTAACCTAAATGTACTGTCTGGGTAATGCTTTTTAAATAGCTTAAACTAATCTACCAAGTATGGACTCTATTTTGAGCTCTTTCCCTCAATATTCTCTTTTAGAATATTCATTCTATGTGTTACACAGACATATTAATACCTACAAAATAAAGGATTAAAAAAAGTGTGTCATTTTTTGTGTGTGTGTGTGTGTGTGTTATGTTCTTGTAGAGTAATTGCAGCAGTGTTGTTACTATTTCAATTATTAGTAGTAAGTATTACATTTAGCAGACATCTGTTAACACTGGAGTTTTAGGCAGCCTTGTTGCTAACAGCTGGAGATCTGAAATAATGATCTCTGAATATTAAATTCACCTTTGAAGTGCATTTTGTACTCAAACATTCTGAGGCATTTCTCACACTTCTTAATTATTTCAGACTTAAGACATGGTTTGGTGTGTTAGCAAGAGCCAGAATCAAGGTGGCCTTAGTTCTAGTACTTCCTTCTTCTCTAATTAGCAGTGAAAATTTTGAACAACCCTTAAGTTCCCCAGGCCTTGGTCTCCTTATATATAAAATTAATGGTGAAGGATGTGGCCAGATGATCTCTATGTTGCTGGCCAAATAATCCTGTGATACTAGTTGTGAAAAAGAAGTCAATGACATGAGTATTTTAATAAGTCCCATTGAGAAAGTCCTGCTAAATCAACCTAGAGACTTGAACACTTTTTTTTCTTTCAAGGATGAACTTGGAAAAAATGCGTAACAATGCAAATGTCACTCTTAAGTACTTATTCAAAGCAAGCTTCATGTTATCTAAGTAAGCAATAGGTACCAAGGATATATACCTGACCATTTTATTTCTAGATATTTCTACTTTTGTCTACCCATCAAACATTTAATGAGCACTCACCATGCAGTAGCCACAATACACAGAGGTAAATTGTACATAATCTTAAGAATCCATAATAACAAGTATTTAGGGGTGATGTCAGCAAGGTGTCAGAATAGAAAGTCTGACTGTGGCTGAATACACGTCCCCAAAGAGACACCTATTCAACATCAGTGTAAGGACCAATTCCCTTTGTGAAAAATCTAGCAAACAGTTAAGAGGCTCCTGCATCTCAGTGTGAAACCAGCACATCTAAGCCAGTAGGAAAATTTGTGGCACCTACTTACCATAGTCCCTCTCCCCAGCTCAATGCAGCAAAATTAGAGAAAAATCTCAGCTCCCAGCTTCTCCCTCAGAAGGAAAAGAAAAGACTAACTGCATGTCCAATGTGTGGAATTCCTACCCAACAGCAGCAAAATATACATTCTTCTCAAGTGAACATGGAACATTCTCCAAGATAGGCCATGTTGGGTCATAAAATAAGACTTAGCAAATATTCCAAAGATTGGAATAATATCAAGTATCTTTTTCAACCACAGTGGAACAAAACTAAAAATCAATAGCAAAAAGAAAACTTAAAAATCCACAAATATATGGAAATTAAACAAACACATACAACCGATAGGTCAGAGAAGAAATCGAAAAGGAAATTAGAAAATATCTTGAGGTAAAGGACAATGAAAACACAACACATCCAAACCTATGGGATGCAGCAAAAACTGTATTAAGAGAGATGTTTATAGTGGTAAGTAACTACATTGAAATAGAAGAAAAATCTCAAATAATCATTTGAACTTGATACCTTAAGAAACTAGAAAAAGAAGAATATAGTCTAAACAGGAGTTGGATGGACATAGTGAAGATTAGAGCAGACATAAATCAAATAGAGAGTAGGAGAACAAAATAAAAAATCAACAAAACTAAGAGTTTTTGTTTAAGATAAACAAATCTTTAGCTAGAATAAGAAAAAGAGAGAATTCAAATAAATAAAATCATAATTGAAGGAGGAGACATTACAACCAATGCCACAAAAATGAAAAGGATCATAAGGTACTATCATGAACAATAATAGACCAATAAAATGAAGAAACTAGAAGAAAAATTCCCAGAAACATACATCTACCAAAGCTCAATCACGAAGAAATAGAAAATCAGAACAGAACTATAACTAGTTCCTTTATCATTGAATCAGTGATCAAAACATCTCCCAACAAAGAGAAGCCCAGGACCAAATGGCTTCACTGCTGAATTCTACCAAACATTGTAAGAACAGCAAATACCAATTTTCCCAAACTCTTCCAAAAAACGTAAAAGGAGGAAACACTTACAAACTCATTTTATAAGGCTGACATCACCCTGATACCAATGCCAGAGAAAAATACTACAAGAATATAAAACCTACAGAATCATACCTCGTGACCAAGTAGGATTTATCCCTGGGATAAATCTACAGCACTCATCACAGAACTTTATATTATCCCTTAGGGAACACTCAGCACAGAATGGCAAATTCAGTGTTTGATGGGCATCTTCCGCCTTGGGGCTAGTGGAAAGAAATTTTGTTTGAGATGTCTAGACCCCTTACACCATGGCCATAGCAAATACAGGGCTAGCTGCCCACTTTCCAAGTGCTCTCTCAAGTATGTAGACATTCTCTCCCACAAACAGCACAAGCTCAGGGGTGCACAGGAGTTTGGTCCTTGCTAAGTCTGGGGTCAAAGTATCCTAGAAGAATAGGTAGGACTGACTGAGGTTGACTCAGCTGCTTGGGGAATCTGAACATTACTCTTGTTCACACTGCATCTCTTGGTTTAATCCACATCCAATTATTTTTTGTTCTATAAACAGTCATTGACTTACGTGCCTCCATGGCTATGGCTCATCGTGTTCCCACATCTTAGAAACCGATCTCCCCTTCCCTTGTCTACTTGAAAGGTTTTTTTTACTGAGCCTTCAAACCCAGCTCAAATGTTACATTTTCTCTGTAATTCTCCTGGACCTTCCTAACTTACATCCTTCTTTCCGCTTCTAAGTCTGTGTAGCCCCTGTCACGATGCATTATAATCATTTCTTCGGGTGCATGTGTCCTTCGCTGGACTGTCAGCTCTTTGAGGGCAGAGTGTAGTGTCACTTCACATTTCATGCCTTATATATGGCAAGTATTTAATATATATGTGATAAATTGAGTGGGAGTAAGAAGGTACAAAGGCTAGGGTAGAGATGAGCTAGTCATGCTATAGGCCCATAATTTTCTTCTGTTTGATGTGATTCTCTCTGTTCCCAGCAATGAATTTAAAAGATGAAATAGTTCACAGTTGGGAGGCTCTATAGGGAAACATCTTAGTTTCCACAGTTTTTCTTTTTTTCTTTTTTTTTTTTATGTACGGTGAGTCTTGGTCTGAACTAATAAAATATCAGGTATACCCTTGTTAATATCTCTATCAAAACTTGCACCAATGCCAAGATTATTCTTGAAAAATCTGCTGTTTTAAATTAACCACTCCCTTCCATTAGTAGAGATAATTGAAAACTGAAGCCAAACGAAAAGACACTTGAAGCACACCCGGAAAATTCAGAGGCACAGAAACCCATGAACTGAGCTGCCAGTGGACATCCTAATAACTATCATTTCACCAAGACGTATTTATTAAACGCTGGTGGATTGCTAAGTGCTGTCAAATGTCTTCTGGAAAGAAGCACTGTGTGGTCACCTCCCTCATGGGAGGGACTGTGCCGGGAGCAATACTGCTCATGTCATTAGTGCGCGGCGAGAAGATGCCGTGAACCCTCTTCGAGAGGTTGCAGGAAAGTCGCCGTGCAACTGGTGAAGCGTCTTTATTCTCATTACTGGAAATGCCAAGTGGGGAGGAAGGAAGTGGGTCAGGGCGTCCCTCACTCTCCTTGAGGTTACGTCACCAGCAGTTCTGGCCTCTGTCATTCAACGAACGGCTGTTTCAACTTCCCTTATTCTGTACTGACCATATGTTATATGACCGTAAGTGGCATGTATACAGAACAGAAAGCTTTCTTTACTTCATTCTCATGAATCTACCATAAAAAATAATGACCCTTACTCTGGCCTGTGTCCCCATCCCCTGAGTTTTCTGAACAAAAATCAGGTCAGCAGGCACTTCGGCCACTTTGTCTCTTTGTTTTTAGCCTCAGATAAAATGCAGCAACAATCTGTTATTATAAAGAAAAATGATTCTGGAAGATTCATCTACTTTAGGACCTGGGTCACTCCTCATATGATGTTTAATGCTTTAAAATGTAATAACCCTCCCCTACAAACTTGCTAAAGAATTTATCTTAGGAGCAAAGTATTTTATCCAGAGGCTTTTCCAAAATGAATCGCTAGCCAAAAGATAAAACGGTCCCTTCTCAGGCAGTCACAGCATATCAGAGCTGGAAGGCAACTTAGAAATAATCTTAATCAGTTTTCTCATTCCAAAGACGAGGGAGGGACAATCTGATAGGCTAAATGACTTTCCCTCTTCCACATTGTTAGTTAGTGAAAGGGCACAACTTGGAACTCCAGGCTCCTAACTCTGAGCAGGGGGTAAATGTTTGATTAGCTTTTTTGTGCTCAAGGGGGGGAAAAAACTGTTTTAGTGAGTAACTGAAACAGTAGAATCATAATATGCATCTGATTTTAATCTGCCAATGCAGATAAAATAATCACATATAATCAACAAAGAGAAAACCCTCCAATTTCCAAAGAAAAATGGCTAATGTCAAAATAAACCCCTCGGCCTAATGGTAGGGGTCAAAGTCAGAATATTGATATTATGCACATGTTTTGATCAAACAAATGACTCATTAGGTTTGAATCAGATTTGTTGTCTACATAATGCCAAAAACAACCACTCAATTCAGTCAGACCAGAAACATCAGTGAGGAAACAATTCCAAATTATTCTATTCAAAATAACTGAATGTAATGTGTAGCTAGATATAGCCAGAAATTAAAAGAGCAAACCAGAAAAATGGGAGCGTAGCACTAGAATCCTACCCTGGGGAACCACAGACACAGGTAAGAAAGGAAGATGTGTTTAGACACCTTTTAGAGCACCTGTCTTCACCCATGCCCTTTAACTGTTCCCATCCAAAAATGTGGGCTCTGGGCATGGGTGCTTATATGCCTTGGACAACCTCCTAGCCATACTGGACTGTACCAGAGCAGGTCACCTGAACCAAGCTGAAGCAATAAGCACCCCCTTTGGGAGTCTGGAAGCAGAGTCAGTCTCCTTGAGTGACTGGAACCCTAGAAAGTAACAGGAGACGTGGAGATGTGTGACTACCACATGCACAGAGTGGCAGGGAGGGCTGGTTGACTGAGCAGGAAGCAGGGAGGCAGAAAACAGAGTTTATGATTACAGTAATTCCTATTAGAAAAATCAACGGTGTCCTATTATAGAGCATAACGCAGTGAGGATAGTCCTAAGAGTGATGGTCAGGGACCTTTAAACCAAGACCTAATGGATGACCTCCATGCAAGGAGCTAGGTGAAAAGTATTTTAGATGACATGTATAGTATTTGCAAGGGCTGTGAGTGGGAAAGCTTAGCACTTTTAAGGAACTGAAGAGGGCAGTGTGATTGGAGGAGAGTGACTGAGAGACAGGGAGTAAGTCTGAAGATATTATAGCTTCATCCCTGTTTGCCAGAGCAGTACGGGTTTGAGCCTGGCACACAAACATTGTTATTCATAGCATTCCTTTGACTCTCAAACTGTCTGTTTAGCTAATGAAGTAAGTGAGCATCCTATTCAAAGGCCAGAAATTTCTATTTTCTTCCATAGGCAAGAGGAAACCATTGAAGATTTTGAGCTTGGAAATGTCAGCATCAAATCTATATTTTTGAGAGATCATTGCAGTAAAAACTATGAATTAGAAAGCAGAAAGCATGAACTCCAGATAAGCGGGCTTTTGGTCTAGTTTGGTATTGGTTTCTTTCCTATTCTAATGTCCTTCATGTATTCGTGGACAGGAGTTGATGGACAGGTTTGTGAAGAGGCACAGTGACAGCTTCTGAATAGCAGGTGAGAACAGCTGCCACCATGGAAAGAGGAGGACACAAAACATTCAGGTCATACCAGTGTAAAGGAGAAAGGGGTCCACGAGCCTGGATTACCTAGACCATTATCTCAGTTCTCCTCCTTGTAGGAACATCCTCAGGACAATTACGTAAGAACATCCACCCATGTCTATTTCATGCTGACGTTTAAAGATAATTCCTCTCGGGAAGAAAACAAAATGCAAGCACAATCCCCAAGCCAAGTCAGAGATGAAAGAAAACATTAGATGAGATGTCAGGAAATAATTCCACATACAGCTGCTGAGTTCTGCATAAGATCAAAGATCATTTTGAAACACCTGAAACAGGGGTGCCTTTAAATAAGAAGCTTGGCTGGCAATCATCGGTCCCCACAAATGAACATAGTTATGAAGTGAGAAAGATTACCAATTTAAAAAGTACTGCTGGCCCTCAATCATACTCTGTAGCATAAATTGAGACAGACAAAGTTGGCTACCTCTTTAAAATGAGAGACCCCTGTCCATGCTACCCACTCCTCTTGGGTGGTGATGAAGAGTGATGAGGAATTGCTTTGGCCAGTAAGCATCACTGAGAGCTCTCTGGGGTTATCCTTAAAAGGGGAAGAAGGTCAAATCAAGTGTGATGGCTGTTTACACTTTAGAAAAGGCCTAACACTGTGGTGGTTTGTAAAGGTGTCTCCAGATTCCATGGTGTTCCAAAGTATAGTCTAGTTTCCTAAATCCAATTTATAGGTTTGGGCTGTTTTAGAGATGCATTCTCTCCCTAGCCCAACCTCTCCACTTACATATTCCTCACATCCCACTCCCCAACGAAAGGAGCAATCTATTGCTTCCTCAACCCAAGCTATCAACCTATTTACTTTATCAGGAGCAATTTTCTTTAAAAAAAAAAAAAAGTAGCGTAGTCCTAAGGGAAGTAGTGAGTACAAAAAAAGTAGAATTTCCACAGTATAAGCATCATTAAAAGTGCATACTAATACATATTCAACCTGAAAAAGGAGTGACCTAGAATTGCAATATTGTACAAACATTGCTCAATTCAATTAAATAAATGTGTACTGAGGTGCTTTTTGTGTGCCCTGAATCAGGCGAGGCTCCATGAACAACACGGGAACAACCTAAAAAATGTTGTAAGCTATTAAGACTATAGTATAGTTTGAGAAAGTGTCTGCCAGGAAGCAAATGCATGGGGGTAGGGTCAAGAAACACACGTATATGAGCCAGGGGGAAAAAGAGACACAGAAATGAAAGCAGTGTCGATCACAATGTGATCCGAGCCCACCTGTATCAGTTTGGTTGGAACGCTTATATAAATGCAGATCTTCACATCCCTTCATAAATCTAATAAACCAGATTCTCTGGGAATGGGGCCAAAATCCTGCTTTAAAAAAATCCCTAAACAAAATGAGGGTAAAATTCAAATACTTGACCAGTACCTACAACGACCTACATGATCTGGCACCTGCTCACTTCTCCTACCTCATCTCCCACCCACTCCGCTCTGGTCTCTACTTTTGCCTCCCAACACACACGTCTTATTCTTCAGTCAGCCTCCAGTTACACTGATATTCTCTCTAATCCTCAAATGACAAACTTTCCCCATGTTGTCCCCTGACTTACTCATCTTGTTTCCTCTTCGGAAAGTTTTCCATCATCACCTTGGATCACACAGCCATCTCCCCACCGCCACCATGTTCTCCACCACTGACGTATTTAATACATTATTTTCTGTATAATATTGTATTAGTTTTGTACTGCTGCTGTAACAAATTACCACAAACCGAGTGGCTTAATGGAACACAAATGGATTATCTCACAATTCTGTAGGTCAGAAATCCAACTATCTTTCTGGGCTAAGATCGAGGTGTCAACAGGGCTGCATTTCATTCCGGAGGCTTTAGGGAAAAATCGGTTTTCTTTCCTCTTTCAATTTCTCAAAGCCATCCACAATCCTTGGCTCCTAGACCCTTTAGTCTGTCTTAAAGGCCAGCAATGTTGCACTTTTCTGATCCTCCTTCAGTAGTTACATCTCCCTCTGACTGCAGCCAGGAAAGACTATCAACTTTTAAAGACTCATTAGATTTTGGTTAACGCAGAATAATCTCATTTTAAAGTTTTTAACCTTAGTGACATCTACAAAGTCCCCTTTGTCATGTAAAGCAACGTATTAACAGATCCTAGACACTGGGACATGGATATCTTTGAGTGCTATTATTCTGCCTACCATAAATACTTGAGATTATCTGAAATTATCCTATTTATTTGTTTCTTTATTCATTTATTGTCTTTATCATCTTGCTAAAACCAAAGCTCACCACTGATTCTGAGTGCCTAGAAACTAGGTTAGGATATAATATATATGCAATAAATATTAAGTGAATGATTAAAAGAATGATGGATATTTATACCAAATTCCTGAATGGTTATTATACACTCTTCTATTTTTCAATCATTGTGTCAGAGGTTAATGAAGCTATAGTCATAAAGTCCACCTAGTTACTCTAATTTGTAATCATTCCAAATCTCTAAAATTGTCCCATCGACACTGCATGGATGGAGCATCTAGTCTGTATGCAATATATTCTAGAAATACCTTGCCTATGTATTGCAAAGTGCCTATAATGGAGACATGCTTTATGTCTAACAAAAATCTCTTTTATTGCCGCTGAAGCTCCTTTCTCCTACAATAGTCTGAAGACTAGAGAGCATACTGTTCTCTTAATATACTTCAGGAGATGCAAATAAAATGATTACAGAAGGGCCTGCAGCTGATGGAAATGAGTGAAGCTATGTGGGTGAAAGAAAACACAGAGTTGTGAAGACTGCTTCAACACCGTCTTAAAAAATGCATGTCTGGTCAAAAGAAATAAGAATCTTGTGTTGCCATAGCCTGTTGTTTTTCAAGAGGAAAAAAAATCTGAACTTTCATGTACAATGTACTAATGTCTAAAATAAGATGCAGGTAAAAATTCTTCTGTTTCAAGCTATGATGGAGAAGCATGTCTCACCGACAGCAACTACAAAGCCTAACAAAATACACACACACACACACACACACACACATACACACAATCTGTTTGAAGACACAGTAAAAATGACATTGCAACTAGCATTTGTGGGACCGACATTTCAGAAAAGGGAAGTTCACAGAGGTAAGTTGTACATGCCACTTTCCTGATGGGGGAATTTGCCAATTTTTGGCAGAGAAGGAGAGACTGAGAAGCTGAAAGACAGGAGGTAGCTGTAAAAAGGTAGAAAAGTCAGCAGAGTATTTTGCAAATTTCACAGGACTATGGAGACAAAATTGAGGTTTGAAGTTGCCGAGGCTGCTAGGATGAGAGGAATCAAGATTCCTGAGAGAAGGGAGGGTACAGATACAAGCCTAAAACTCAGTGGCTTTCCCATTGAACCATTTGCCAGTTCTTAAGCTGTGCCTCATTTTTTACCAAATACCAAATCCTTTTTATTGCCACGGAAACTTTTTCCTCTGTTTAGGCTGAAGAATTAGAGAACATTCTATGCTCCTACTTGATTTCAGGAGAGAGAAATCAAATGATTACAGGCAGAGACCATGCAGGTGATGAAAATGAATGAAGCTAGTTGGGTACAAAATAATATAGAGTGGTAGGGTCAGCTGTGAGAAGGAAAAGTGCATGCTGTATCTGAATAAAAGAGCTCACTTTGTACCAAACAAGTTTTGCCTTTTAGGAATAAGAATCCTGTGTGTATGAAACAGGGCAGACTTTTCAGCATTACAATAGTACCTAGTAACAAAAAAATTGGAGTTCAGGATCCATGCAGGAGAAGGGGCCATGATAATCACGCCCAGCTCTCAGCTGGGACCCCTGCAGGAATACTGACCTTTACACTGACCTTTAAGGAAACTCTCCCCATTGTACTGAGTGTCTATTCCCTACGCTAGCTAACAGATGGAGGAGAGGGTAAATAAATCTCTTGAGGAATAGAACATCATCCAGAACCTCTACAATTTTTCCTACAAACATTTAATCAAAACTTACCCGGCATAACAAGAAAAGTGATAAAGGCAAAAAAGGCAATAAAACAAGCCAATAGGTGACCTAGATATTTGAGATATCAGGCATGGACTTTAACATAATTATGGTTCAAATGTACAATAGGTTGGAAGATGGAAAATTTTACCAGAGACCATACTCTATAAAAATAATCAAATAGATATTCTAAAACTGAAAAATATGACAAATTATACTATTAATGAACTAAAAAGTAGGTCAGAAAAAAATAAGATTGAAGCACTGAGAAAAGGTTTTTTTAAAAAAAATAGAGAAAAGGGCATAGAAAATGTGTTGAAAATGTCCAATATACATGCAATCGGAGTTGCAGAGGGGAAAGAAAATGAAATATAAGTGACACTTGAAGTCAAATAGCTGACAATCTTCTAAAACTGATCTAAGAAATCAACCCACAGCCACAAGAAGCTCAGCAGATCCCAAGCAGGACAACTACAAGGAAACCACAGCCAGGTACGTTATGGTCAAAGTGTAAAAACAAACAAACAAACAAAAAGGAAATTGTAAACGGAGTGAGAAAAAAGACATTAGCTTTGAAGCATTAACAATGAAACTACAGCTTGTCATTTAACTGAGATAATGGAAACAATGAGATAACGGAATGATATTTTTAATCAACTAAAGGAAAATAAATGAACAGTAACAGCAATAAAATAAACCATTAACTTAGAATTCTATACCCAGTAAAATATCCTTCAAAATGAGTATTAAAGATATTTCTAGAAAGAAACAATAACTGAGGAAATCCACCACTAGCAAACCCAGATGAACAAACCACGGCATTAGGACTTGATCTGACTGCACCTCGTGGCTCGGCCTTCCTTTCTGTTGGCTTCTTTCTCAGCTGACTCGTCACTAGTGGTGACCCCAGGCAAAGTCAAGCTTATATCTTCATAATTCTAATTATGGTTATGTAGGCACTGGTGTCACAAAGCATCTAGGTAGGGGTTAAGTTAGTCTACCCAAATCACATGAAAGCGATGTTTTTCCAGAAGAAACAGGGGTTCTATCATTCACAGAATGGGGAGGGGTGAAAAAGCGAAAGAGTAAGGGAGCATCCTCCTCACCTGTGGCACATTTGCAGCTTCCACTGGGTCCCGGACATAGTTTTATGTGAATCCGCATCTCTTGGATTTCTTAAGCTCTGGGGCCTCAAAATCATGTCTCAGATTCTAATTCCAGAAAAGCCAACACAGCTTATTCTTATTTAGTCTGTGTATGGTCTTCAAGTTGCTACCTCCTGGTAGGTAATGACTTTTTACTAACCCACATTCAGCTGGCTCGACCTTCCTTCCTTCCTTCCTCCTTTCTTTTTCCTTCCTTCTTTCCCTTTCTTCTTCTCTACTTTCCTCCCTTCCTTTCTCTCTTTTTGTTCACTTTCCCTAGATTTTCTTCCTCCATTTATTTGTCCAAAACGCCTCTCTCTGAACCCAAGGTTTTCTTCTAAAAACATATAAGAAAAATTCAACTTTTTCTGTTTTCATTATTTGGTATTTAGCCTTGGAAGCGCAGTCTTCTTGATTTTTAAGTGCCTATAACATCTCCATTTATTTTTTCATTATTTTAAATGTCTACTCATGTTGTTTAATCTTTCTTCCATAGATACGTGCCCCCTTCTTTCATCAAGATTATCCTAGCAACCCCCAGTAGTCAGATCAAGCTTCCATTCTTTAGAGAAAACTTTTCTCAAAGCCCTAGGCAATAAGGTCTATATTATGTACAACTTTCATTTCACTTAGATGCCATTGCAATAATATGAGATGTCCTTTCCCGAACACTTTTGATTGCCTCGATGGTAAGGTCTGTACCATATTAACTGTTACATCCTTGGTCTGCCACACTGCCTACCACACCTTACATACTCAATGATGTTTACTGAGGGATGTGTGGAAATGAGAACACACACAGGATCCTGGGCTAACTCTGTGAAGCAAACCTTCTTACTTCCCTAGATTATTTTGGCATTATTTTATCTCCCTTCAACTCTCCCCTTGCTTTAGAACTGGTTTATGAATTTTCTGGGAATGTAAATTTATGAAATAGTGTAATATGATAGTGAAGTCTTTTTTTTTTCCTTGTCAGATGTTTAGACCATTTAAAAAGTAATTATATGAACTCACGGTGTTATTAGTTATGTTCATTGCATTGGCATTTCCATTATGAATCCATTTTTAATTACACTGGACACATTTCGTCAATATTTTTTTTCTGAGAGTAGAATGCATAATAATACTTGCAAAAACCCATGCACCAGATGAAGCGGAAAACTTCTATCCCTGCACAGTTATGCCAGCCATGACTGGAGATCTCATAAGTCTTCTTGAAAACTTCACCAACTTATATATGACCTACGCTAGCAAATAAAATAGAGAATTCAGTGATTATCCTGATTTGTAACATTCAAAAATATCTAGAGAGTATGTAAACAGTTGACTTAATTTTCTTATTAGTTTTGTGACGGGGGAAAGAAAATGGAGGGGAAATCCCCAAGTTGAAGTCCTGCTGTTATTAAGTGAAAAACAGCTGAGCAAAGCAAAGATGTGTTGCCCTTGTAGTGCAGGATGTTGGTGTCACTCAAGACCTTTTAAGCTGCAAGTGTCAGAGCCCTAACTGAAGTGGCTTAAGAAGGACAAAGGCGATTTGTTGGCTCATGTAAATGTAAAGGCAAGAGATACACCCTGCTGCATCTAGGAGCTAACCAAAATATATCTGACTTTTGCTAGTATTCTAGTCCAGAAGTTTGCAAACTGGACCAGGCAATTAGTATTTCAGGCTTTCAGGGCTGCATCAGTTCTCTGTTACATATTCTTGGGCTTTTGTTTTATAACCTTCTAAAATATAAAAATCACTCTTAGCTTATAGGTCATACAAAAACAGGACACGGAGTGGATTTGGCCTGCACATGGTAGTTTGCTAAACCCTGATAAATCATAGTTTATATTCAAAATTTTGTTAATTCTTCCAATAACATCCTTTATGACCATTTTCCCCAGGTGTAGGACCCAATTCATGCTAATGCCTTGTATTTAGTTGTTAAGAATCTTCAGTCTCTTTTAAAATAAACAGTACTTAAGTTTGTCTTTCTTAACCTTCACATTTTCAAAAAGTACATGCCAGTGATTTTATAGAATGTCCTTTAATTTAGTTTCCCTAAAGTTTGCACATAATTAGATTGAGGCTATGCATTTTGTATAGGAATGTCAATTAAGCAACATTGCGTTCTTTTCAGTACATTATGAGGCAAAGCACATGATGTCCGTTTGTCTCAGTGTTAGTGACATTCTATGTCTGATCACTTGATCATAGTGGTATTTGCAAGTTTTTATCAGTGTAAAGTTACTATTTTTCTCTTCATAATCAAAAAGTAATTTGTGGAAGGTATTTTGAAATGATATAAATATCTTATACCTCATTAAACCACAAGCTTTAGTTTCCATGATGAATTTTTAATTTTCACATTTATTAGTTGTGATTCTACTATAAGGAAGAGTTTTTCCTTCCTTCCATCCTTCCTTCTGTCCTTTCTTCCTTCTTTCTTTCATTTCAGCATAACATCCATGTAATTCTTGTTTTAATTAATAACTTATAATTAATTGCTGTCATTATTTTGATGCTCAAAGTGTTTTAGATTTGATCCCTGGAAGCCCACTCAGGCTGGCTGCTGTGTTTTTTGACACACATATTCCTTAATTTCTGAGAAAATTAGATATTCCTTTCTTACCTTGCACTTCTGCCCCAATCCTGGAATCAGCCATTTCTCCAAGAAATCACCTTGGTTCGTTTTAGTGCGGAATGGCACATAACAATGTAACAAGGATACTCACTGTGGTGTCCATGCAGTTCACGTGGGGAGCAGTAACAAGCAATCCTTACCCTTGTCAGCTGCGGTGGTATCACAACACAAGCCTAAGGAGGTGCGTGAACTCCCAACCCAGCAGGAATGAGACACGACCTCCTCAAGGTGTCAAGGAGGCTGCTTAGAGAACAAGTACTTTCAATCCTATCTGACAATAACAATAAGATGCTCCTCTTTCCCCACCGGTGCAGTGTCAGAGGAGGCCACCAATGCAGAAGACTTAACTTAGATTCAGAGTCTCATAATATAATATGCAAAATACCCAGGGCTCAATAGAAAATCACTCATCTTACCAAGAACTATACAAATCTCATCTTGAATGAGAAAAGACAATAAACAAACAAAAACACTGAGAAAACAAAGACGTTAGAATTACCTAACAAGGATTTTAAAGGAGACAATAAAAAATGCCTCGATAAGCAATTAAGAGCATGCTTGAAAGTAATGAAAAAATAGAAAGTCTCAGAAAAGATGCAGAAAATATAAGAATGAAAGGAGAATTTTCAAACTTAAAAATAACTAAAACGAAAAACACATAGATAAGCTCAACAGCACAATGGAGAGGACAGAGGAAGCCATCAGTGAACTTCAAGATAGAAGCGTAGAAATTATCCAATCAAAACAACATAGAGAATATAGACTTAAAAAGCATGAAAAGAGCTGCAGAAACCTGTGGGACTATAGCAAAATATCTAGCACGTGTGCCATTGGAGTCCCAAAAGGAGAGGAGGAAGAGAGTGGTTAGGAAAAAATATTCTAAGATATAATGTCTTCAAATTTCCCAAATTTGTCAAACGATAACAGAAAAACAAGAAGCTGATCAAGTCCACAGTGGGCACTCACTCAATAATAGATCATTTCATGACATCAAATGATTTTAACAAAATCTGAGTGAGGACCATCCAATGTAGAGGGGTCATGTTAGGTGAGCAGGTCCACAGGCTGCCTTTAGCTCAGACGTCAGCTCTCCATCTGTGGCAAAGAGCGAGGATCTCACGATTCAAGGTTACAGATTTTATGTAAAGGAATCCCCTGGGATTTTTTTTGGTCAGGAGCTGCAACTCTATATAGGCTCTCAGAACATCATGTCTATTTCATGTTTGACACTCAGTTATCATATTAAAGATCAGTTTTCTAAAAATCATTGTCCTAAAGCTGAACAAAGTTCGGCAGATTACTTGTACTAGTAACATCCCCTCTGACTGAGTAGCCCTGACATTGCTGGACTCTTAGATGACCCTCCTTGTGGTTTTAATTAATGGAGGGTTTTAAATCGATGCCCAATGTGACAGGCCTCCCATTAATTAAAACACTGATGTCCAGGATGATAAGGACAAGGATGCACATACGCTATTCCTTGGGAAAATGGTAAGACTAGAAGGAAACACAGGAAGAGTTGGAGGCAGAAATTAAAAAAGAAGTACAATTTATAATGCTTGTGAAGAGTATTGGTCATCTCTTGGTTTCCAAACTTCCACTTGCTGTGTGTGCTCCTGTACTATCTCCTGAATGGGTGGTTATCAGTTTAGAAAAAAAGAGCTGAGCTATTATTGGTAGCACTCAGTTCCAGTGCAGCTTTGGAAGTAGGAAGAGTGCAGGGAGGTATTGCACCAAAAATGTGAGAAAAGAGAATGGGGAGGAGAGATAAAATAAAGGGGTATCCTTAGGGTGGCCTTCCCTCTCCCTCTGCACACCTAGGATGCTGAGGAAATCCATAGGATGCTCTCAAAAGTGTAGTCATCCTCAGGCACTCTCTAAACATTATTGTTACAGAGGGAAACTACTCTCCTCAGGGGAATTATTTTTGTCCATTAATTCAGCATAACTCTAGCAGAAAACTTAGAGAAAGAATATTATCAGTTAAGTTTAAGCTGCTCAGTTTCCTTGGCCATTAGACATCTGTCTTTTTGGCACTGAATAATGTGCTAATAGATAGAGAGTGCATTACTCTTTGAGGGAAGAGTATGCCTTTCAGGTTTTCTCATCACAAAAACATAAGATAGCACTCTGTACAAAGTGGTTGCTGACAATTAATACTAAAAAGAACTGAACATTGACTATACATCAGATACACGCTAAGGGTTAAGACACTGACGATGCTAAGAGTTTCACGTTTATCTCAATCGTTATTATGTAACCCAACGAAATAATTAATATTATTTTTTCCATTATATAGATGAGCACATTAAGCCATATAGGTCACAGATTGTGGAGCAAGATTGGAATCTGATTCCATGGTCCAAGCTCTTAAACTCCACGTAGGAATGTAGGCCTCATGGCCCAGAGTTTTAAAGTTAGGGCTAGGCCAAGATGCCTTTGAATACCAGAATAAGGAGAGTATACTTTATTCTTCAAATATTTGGGAATCATTGAAGATTTTGAGCAAAGCTGTGACATCATTAGAATAATGGTCTAGGAGGATATAGGAAAAGATATTCAAAAATTATTAAGTCTATAATTTATTGAACACCTGTTATGTATCAGACACATAATTTAATTAATTAATTAATCTAATTTAATGAAAGATACATGACCTGGAGTAGACCACAGGAGTGGGATTCAAGTTAAGCATACAGAATACAAAGTAAGCAAAATTAGCAATTGAAGAGCAATGGCAATCAGAATATGACACCCAGAATATTCTCAAATAGACTTATGACATCTCATTCCTCTTACCTATAACATGAAAAAAAAATGCTATTATAATAGGCAAGATTCAAAGGCACTGGGAAAACAGGATGGCAAGCTGTGAAATAATCAGCCTTGCTTACTGACAAGGGCCATCATGCAGGGAAACTAGGGCTCTGGGTCAAACTTGGCCCAGTAGATTATATATGATAGGGGCTCAATCTACTTCACTTACAACATGTGGTTGTAGCCTACACTTCATTTACTAGTGAATGGCATTTATTGAGAGCTTATCATGTGCACAGCTCCAAAGCTGCTGCTGTGTATCTGTTCTAAGAGAATATCCAGAAAGTAGCAAGCAGCACATCTTTATTGTGAAAAAAATATATTCAATAATTTATATAGCACCATGAGACTATCTATATAAAACTTCAGAGCTCACCTCAAATTCCCTCAAAGAGATTCTTTTTTCTTGGATCTGCACATGAATTTCACAGCGCTGGGGCTTTGAACAAAAATGTTCAAAATTCCAAAACTTCATGAATAGCTTTGATGTAAAAGATTTTTGAAGCCCACTGAGCTGAACATATTAAAAGATTTCATTTAGCATTTCCATTTTAGGGTTGATCCTAATTTACGGGAAGTGCTGGCATGATGCCAGTCTTTAGAAATGGAACTAAATTTTCCATTGATTGCTTTTTCTTTCCCCCTACTTGATCCTCAGTACCGGCTCTTTCCATTGTAGAGCATCAGCATCCGTTCCTATCCACAACTTTTTCCAAGGATTGAAAACAGGGAAAGCAACATGTACTTTAAATGAGAAATTCAAATATGAACTAAGAAGAAGAGATGTCTTGGATAGGGGATGGTGGGCTCGGTTGGTTATGGGAGGACGTGAATTGTCTGTCTTGATTAGAGAGGAAGGTGATGGGAAAATGGCACAAAGTGGGAAATTTTCTATATATTAACTATAAACTATTATTTATTAACTATTTATTAACTGTGCTCCGGGAGTGAAACTTAGTACTTAAATTATTACTTCCAGGACCTCCATGTCCATTTGTGATTCTGAAGACACATGAAAAAATTTGGTTCAACAATGCAACATCATTTCAGAGATTCAGTGAGTTAGTTAATTTTAAATAGGCTCAATATCAATACACAAACACACAACATGTACGGAGTATAAAAGTGCTTAAGAAATGAGTCCCAGCACTTAATAATGAAATTTAAATGCCCTGTGTTCCATGTATCACCCACCCTGAGCGTGTAGGGGAAGTTATAGCTTTGCCAGGTACTGTCTACACAAATTCAAGTAAAATGAGTCTTTCATTTCAAAAGAAAAGGGGCTGTGGGTTTATGTATGGGTAGTAAAACCTCTTCAGTACAGCATTATAAAAGGTAGCATACAGAATGTACTAGGGAAGCTCACAGAAGGGACATAAGGTCACCTTTGGGGGACCAGGGATGTTCCCCAGAGGAGACAACACTCAATCTGAGTCTCAAGGGACCAGAGTGATGAAAGAGCTGGACACAGACAGCCACACAGAGCAGAAGAAGCATCACGATTTTGATGCCTGTTGTCTTCCTGGAATAAAATAAATTCAACTACTCGAAGGCTTTGTAAACTCTGAAAGCGACTCTCCTTTTGAAGTTTTTTTGTAGACTCCTCCCCAACCTCTATGAGAACGCAGCCATGCTTCTGAGAATAATTAACCGTCACACAAACAGGGGCGCTCTCCTTACTACTCAGTCTAAAAAAGCCACGTGCCCATCACCGTCACTCTCCATCACCTTTTTTCTTTTTACTTTTTTTGTATCAAACATCACTTTCTGTGGATCATTTACTTATTTACTGTCTAACTGTGTTTACTGGAATGCAAGCCCAGAAGAGTGAGGACCTAGTACATCTTGTTCATTTCTATATCCCTCACGTCTGAAACAGTCCCTGTTACATAGAAAATGCTCAATGGGTGCTTGTCAGATGAAAGAATGGCTTTCTTCTGTGCCAACTGGAACAAAAGTTAAGAACATCTGGTGTATTTCTGCCCTGGCATTTTTAACAGCACGTTAATGGACTGGATTCTTTGATTTGAGTGTAAATGTTGAGTCATAAAACAATGTCAAAGCATCTATTCCGACACATTAAAACTTTATTGTAATGCCAGTGTTTGACAAAATATAATTGTCATCACTGTGTTAAATAGTTTTATTGCAGAGATCTATAAATCCTGTGCAAGGATAATAAGTCTCGATTGATGAGTTTTGTAACATACATTTTAAATGCTCACCTACCTTATACAATAACAAATAAAACAAAAAGAAATCAAGTCTATTCAGTATTTGCTGAGTACTTATGATGTGACAAAGCTTTTGAGTAAAGGGAGTTATTAGTAATTACTCTGATTTAAGGGCTGGATATAAAATCAATCTGCATCTTTTTGGAAGATTCACTATAATTAAAATGCCTCTCCGTTTGTAAACGTGCTTCACTGGACAAGAATGAGTCTGGACCCCAGTGAAATAATGTTCAATTTTGAATTGTCCAAAGGTGTTCCCATCTTCCCATGTGCTATTTCAATGATAACGATAGTGATAAAACTCATTAAACATTATTAAAATACACCAAGACTTACAGGAGACCAGGCTCTGCATATAGGCAGCATTTCTATAATTCTCATTACAGGTAAATACGACAACTATCTCCATTTTGCTACAAGAAGACTGAGGCTTATGGAAGTTTGTTCTGAAAAGTTTTACAGTTACTAGTGTCAGGCCTTATAACCATCTCACCACAAAACCAAAGTTTCTAGTCACTACACCATATGGATCTAACATACTAACATTTTCTTTTCAAATGAATAATCTATTCATGTAATTTTCATTCATTGTTGCTTTATAATTCATATTAATTTCTGCTATTGAGAGCAACTTGTTTATCTACTTTATCATAGACTTAAATGTACAAAGAATCAATACTAAATTCATTTGCTATCGAACTGGAATTTTACTTTCATGCGTAAGATGCCCATGGGGACCACAGACCACACGGTGAAAATAGAATGATCAGCATCACAGGGTCCACTGTTGTCTCGTGGCAATTAAAGATCAGAAGCCCTACTCACAACTTTTCTCCTGATTATTTTTCTTAGCCAGCAGTTGCTACTGTACTCTGCAATTAATGAGTGAGTTAATTTGAGGTAGTGTAATGTTTTCTTCTAGCTGTTAATGCATCCTCTCAGATAAGGTGAAAACATTTTGTTAATCCACTTAACACATTTTCTCATTTGCCCTCTTCCCAGGTTCCAGTGATACTTCATACAAATAATGACTTAAAGTGAGAGTAAGATCAATAATCCCAGACTGGTCTGGCTTTAAGCTCAAATTTACTTGTTGAAGTGGCCATTTATGGGTAATAAAATTAAAAAAAAACACAAAGAACCAGTCCTGCACAAACCGAGGTTCCGTTGGTGGCCCTGCCTCTTACTATGTATGTATTAATAGAAGTTGTTTGTACGCTTTAAGAGCAAATTGCTAATTCTTCTTGATCCTGGGTTTCCTCTTCTCCTTAAAAAAAAAGCAAAGAAATACTTACACCTAATTTTCAAGGTATTTTTTTTCTTGTGATTAGAGATCATGCAAGCACAATGCTGGACATAAAATAGGCACAAAATAAATATTAATACACTTTGATGACATAACCAAGAACAACCTCAGCATAAAACATGTTAAAATTTCTTCCATCACCTCTGACCCTGGAGTCAGCCCACCTGAGCTACTATAGGGTAATTCTGGAGAAACGAGGACCCTGTTACTTTAGTTTTGTTTTGTTTTCCTGCAGACACTGACCTCTCCCGGGTTTAGCACAGTTGCTCCAGCTATGAGATTTAGTATCCTTACTTATCTCCTTTTGCCTAGCACAAATTTAACTGGAGGACAAAATCACAGAGTCAGTCAAGGGAAAGCTCTTTTGCTTGGGCTTTGAATCCAGTTCATTTATTCATTTATTCTTGGCTTTAAGGAGCTAAGAAACTCACATATACCCAATATTGATGAAGTATAGATGGCCAAATAAAAGATGCATGTAATACTGCAAGCAATTACTTGACTACTTGGTGATTAATAGGAAATGGTGCCAAATGTGAGGATCAAGTTACCTAGAATCTCCACTGTTCCCGCATGGGTATAGCTTATTCGGAAATCACCCAGTAAGTATTTGTATATTGTCTTCTTAGAGGATGATACTTTGATTATATATTTTTTCTTTGGGTGGTATTAGAAGATAAGCTATTCAGCCCTATTAAGTTTCTTTATTAAAAAAAATAACTTCAAACAAATCTTCATGAAAGTTTATTTGAGGAAAATGAAAAGGAAAAAAAAAAAAATCTCCCTAGGGTCATAGTCCATGTGGAAACAAACTAGGGGAAAAAATTCTAAAACATTTTAAAACAGCTTTCCTTAAATGTTTCAAACAATGCATGTCCATTTCTTTTAATGATTACTTTTCTTTCAAACAAAAATTGGCCAACACTGCTATTCCCACTAAAGCATGAAGCATTATCTGGTTTTGCATTTAGCAGAGCCTATAAATCAGAAGAGGTTGGTGACATGGCCTTACTCCTTTGGATTCTCCAACAAAGTCTCTACCTCTGCTCCCAGACCCAAAATGCTGCAAGGAAATTTAATCAAAACCCAAGGCTCAAGTGACAGACAGGGAAACAAAATGACCGTGCTATGGTCAGGGGGATAGGGGTTTGCTCACAAATCAACACCAGGCATTAAGTAGTGACAATTTCCTCTTCAAAGCCAGATTAATTTTGTTAGCTGCTTACTCTCCAGTGGATGCCTTTTTTATGGGCCAAATAACTCATTTAAAAATTTATGGTTTATTCCTTTTTTGCATTTTTAGTGCAAGGAATCATGTAGGACACAAAGATGCCTCCATGAAATATAAACATACAACCATACTGAATCCCCCTTGAATTACCGTGAACTGTGGAGAACATGCAGGGGTAGATGCGAATCATTGTGAGGTCACTAACCCATGTGTTTTTTAAAGCCCCGGCAGCTCCTGAAAGCCTTTTGTGGCTCCCTCCCCCAAGCTTGTGCAGCTGCTCTGTGCTCTTACAGCAATGTCACCTGGAATTACAATATTATTAACAAGATGAGAATGAGAAAGGTCTAACCATCACTCAACCCAAGATGATGCCTGTGTGTCGCAGGGTCTCGCCATATTCTGTCCTACGTGGAGCTTCCAGTCAGACATTCCACTAAAACCACTCTACCTCTAAATTCCAATAAAATACTAAATTCCAGTGGGTCCAAGTTTTGTGACACAATTTGATTCGATCTTCTTCGTATCACTAATTTGAACGCACTGCTTGAAATATAGTAGATGATTATGCTATGTTGGTTGAATGGGAGAATAAATGCTAGCCTTGGGAATTTTTGAATAATTTGGGGACATAGCATATAGGTTGATTCAAAATTAAAATGCAGACATTTTAAATCACCAATTTAATATATCACTGACCCTTCAACAGCATAGAGGTTGGGATACCCATCCCATGCAGTTGAAAATTCATATATAACTTTTGACTCCCGAAAAACTTTACTAATACCCAATGTTGACCAGAAACCTCACCAATAGATAACATATGTATCCTTACAATGAAGTAAGCTAGAGAAAAGAAAATGTTAGTAAGAAAATCATAAGGAAGAGAAAATATATTCACTATTCATTAAGTGGGAGTGGATCATCATAAAGGCCTTCATCCTCATCATCTTCAAGTTGACTAGGCTGAGGAAGAGGAGGAAGATCAGGGGTTGGCCTTGCTGTCTCGGGGTGGCAGAGGCAGAAGAAAAGCCATGTAAAAGTGGACCTGTGCAGCTCAAACCCATGTTGTTCAAGGTCCACTGTACAGCTATCGCCATTTAATATCTTTAAGATTAAGGAAAAATGATAAATAAAATTCTACTAGAAAGTCTCCTCACTGTCTCTTTACTCCTACTGCTAGGCCTTGGCCAATGTGCTTCCTCTGCCTTGAAGGAGTTTCTGTATGCTTCTGTCTTCTCTGACCCAACCCAATGCCCACAAAGCTTTCTTTGTTCAGTCCAGGTTTTATTGACTCTTGTCTTCTCCAAAACCTGCCTGATTTCATGAGCAGGGAGGCTCATCATACACTCACGGATCCTTTTAGTTCAATGCTTGCTAGGGTGTTGCCTACTTCTTCACCATTCTCCAACATAGGAGAAGAACTTTAAATAGTGACATTAGAAAAAGAAAACAATAGGACGGAAGCAAAAAAGGACAGGAGGGAGGACAGACCAAATAATGTTAAGCTTTCTCTCTTTTTAAAACAGGTACCCTGCAGCTGTTTAATGAAACCATCTACTTGCAGTGATAAATTACTTGCAAATTATATCAACCCTAAATTGCTTTCCAAAGTTTCTAGCTGCTGATGGCAGCAATGTTTTATCAAGATTTAAACAAGGTAATTTGGCAAAGAAGCATCAACTCACACTTGTACAGCCCTGAAATGACTGTTTAGGTGGCAGAAAATGCCTGAGAAATGAGGTAAATGTCCCGAATACGTAATTTGTCACTTTGTGTACTTGTGCTGGCTGAGTTAGCTGCGGCACAAACGTTTGACGGTCAAAGACATTTAACCTTCATTACTGCTTGGGGGAGCATTTGCCTGTATTGCTTTACGCTAAAGAAAAAAAAATGCTCTTCTGCAAATGGCTTCTGACTGCTGTCTTCAGTGGGCTTTTGCTATTGTTTGTTTAATGTCATGTAAAAATATTTAAGGAAAGAGGAGAAGTAGGAAGTGACTACTTCTCTCTCTCTCTCTCTCTCTCTCTCTCTCTCTCTCTCTCTCTCTCACGCGCACACACACACACACACACACACACACACACATGCATGCGCAAAGATTCTTTTTTCAGAGTGACAACTTAATAAAAATTCAAATGCTTGGCTTCAATTGAATCAAAGTTGAAGTGCAATCACTATGACATTTTGTTCTAAAGTGAGATGTAGACACAGTGTCAGTAAAATTCAAGAATTATTATACTTAGAAATCACATAACACAAATGCTTGTCTGGCTGTTGACCCAGCTCCGTCTTCCTGGTACAGTTCCTCTCATTTAACAAAGCCTTTGGCTGTGGCTCAGGTGAAGGGATTGAGCTTCAACAGCTTGGTTCAGGCATGGCAAGGACTCGTGCCCATCTCTTTTAAAAGTCTTTATCAACAAAACATTTGCACCCTTTTGGAATTCCTGGAAGCCCTCCAAGAGTATGTGGCTGCTTTCATCAGAAACTGCCTGGCTTACGTGCAGAAGAGGGGGCTTTTCACGCTTGGGCGTCTAGTGTGAAGACAGATTATCGCTTGAGGAAAGTACCTGCCTGATACAGGAGAGACTCCCAGGTAGCAGCTTTATAAACTAAAGCAAAAACTATTTGTGAAGAGGGCTATTCTGACCGATAGAGTTTTGCAGAAATGCAACAAAAACCCCAGACATGTCCAGAAATCACAGATGTGGATCCTAAATTGCTTAGTCTCATCGACCCCTTGCACCTCATTCATTCATTCAATTAGTAAATATTTCAGAGTGCCCACTAGCGCCATTCATTGTGTTAGATACTCTAGTAATAGGGTGAGTATCAAAAAGATAGACACTCTGCTCATAAACTTATGTTCTGAGGAAATAAACATGCACATGAAATTATGATACGTTATTATAAGTGCTATAAAGGAAAAATAGAATATGCGATACCCTATAGCCTAAGGAGGAGTGGGGCTACACTGGATAAACTGATCCAAGATGGACTTTATAAAGACCTGACGGGACTACATTAAAACAGAGACCTGAAGAATGAGAAAACACTAGATATGCATATATGCAAATAAAGCAGACGAGGTAATTAGCATTGAGCCAGGCTGAAGTAAGTGCACGTGCACAGATTTGCAAATCTTAAAGAAGTCATGGAGAGAGAAGCATGGCATCAACTTGCAGGGACAGCTGGGAACCATATAGGTTGTCCTAAGGGGCATAGATATTTTTTCCCCAAGATCCTTGAGAAACAATTGGTGCTTTAATTTACAACTTATTAATGATTAATAATTTTGAACACTTTTTCACATATTTATTGGTCATTCATATACATTCTTCTGTTGAGTGTGTACTTGAGACTTCTGTCTGTTTTTATTATTTTTGTCATTTTATTGTTGATTGGTAAGAATTCTTCCTATTCTTCACAAGAGTCTTTCATTGAACTTAATGTATTTTGATTATTTTTTTCCATTTTGTGGCTTACAAACTCATTTTCTTAATGATGTCTTTTGATGAACAGACATTTTTAATTTTAATGATGTCCATTTTATCAATTTTATATTTTGTGGTTTGTGAATTTTGTACTGTCACAGAAATCTTCAGCCACACAGATATTCTCCACTGCTTTGTTCTGAGTAGATTGTTATTTCTAGCTTTTACGTTTAAGTCTATGATCCATCTCAAATTAATTTTTGTATATGGGGTGAGGTAGGCCTTAGGGATTTTTTTGCCTACATTCCTATCACTCAGTTATGATGGTACCTTTTGTTAAAAAACTTCCCAGTCCCCATTGAATTGACTTGGCACTTTGGTCAAAAATCAACTGCTTATTTTTGGTGCGAACAATATTTATTTATGAATTTAAAAATAATTAAGTAAAAATAAAATGAGTGGCATTTTCAAAAACAAAAATCAATGATGTATATGTTGTTCTCTTTCTGTTGCTTTAATCTATCTGCCTGTCTTTATGTCAATAACATGCTTTACTAATTGACATAGTTTTATAATAAGCCTTGAAATCAGTTTTTATAATTTCTCCAACTTCTTTCTTCTTTTGTAAGATTATCTTGGCTATTCTATATATTTTTCATTTCTAAATGTATTTTATAATCAGGTGGTCAATTTATAAATATAAAGCTTGCTGGAATTTGGATTGAGATTAAATTCATACTATTGTTAAATTTGGGAACAAAGAACATCTTAGTAATAATGAGTCTTTCAATCTATGAACAGAGTTTATCTCTCTAATTATTTTTCTGTTTTAATTTATCTCAATAATGTTTTATATTCTTGAATACCTTTTGTTATATTTATTCTTAGTTATATAATTTTTTGACACTATCATGAAAGTTTTCTTTTATTCATTTTCTAATTTTTTGATGCTAGTATATTGAATTTTATACATTATTCCTATACTTGGTGACTTTGCTAAATTCACTTCTCAGTGCTGGACATTTTTGCACATTCCACATGATTTTCTAGGTGTGCAATCATGTCAGCCGTGAATACTGAGAGTTTTTCTTTTTCTTTTCTAACCTTTATACCTTTTTATTTATTTTGCTTATCTTTTTACACTGGCTAAGACTTCCAGACAATGTTGCACAGCAGCTATCAGATTTGGTATTCTTTCTTTGTTCCAAATCTTACAGGAAGATCATTCCATGTTCTGCTACTAATTATGAGGCTAACTGGAGATTTTTTGCAGATTTCCTTTATCATATTAAGAAAAGCTCCTTATATTTTGTGTGGACTTTAGTTTGCTAGATAGTTTTAACATTAATTGGTATTAGATTTTGTCAACTGTTTTTTTTTTCCTGCATCTATTGAGGTGATCATATGATTTTATCCTTTATTATGTCAATGTGGTAAATCACATTCATTGCTTTTTGAATTAAAGACCAAATAAAAATCCTTTGTTCCTAAAATAAATCCCACTTGTTCATGATACTTTAAACATATTGGTGCATTTGATTTGTTAACATGTTCCAAAGGACTTCTGGCTCTTTTTTTCATAGGGTCATTAGTCTTATGTTGTCTTTTGGTTTTGGTGTCAGAATTATTCTGAATCCATAAAACAAATAGAGAAGTGTTTCTTCTTCCTCTGGTTTCTAAAAGAACTTGAGTAAGATTGATATTACTTCTTAAAAGTTTGAAAGAATTTACTAGTGAAGGCACCTGGGCCTCCAATATTTCTAGGAGGAAGGTTTTGTTACTGTTCCTGTTGTTTTTGTTATTTATGAATTCAATTACATTAATAAAAGGCTACTTGTTTTCCTGTATCTTCTTGAATCAATTTTATTAAGGTGTATTTTTAAAAGAATTTTTCTATTTTATCTAAGTGGTCAGTTATTCACATGAGGTTGTTCATAATATTCTCTTAACCTTTAATATCTGTAAAATATAAATTTTTAAAGCAAAAAAAATTTCCTCAAATAATATCAAATATATTTTGATATATTGTGTTTTATGTATTATTCAGTTAAAATATTTTCTAATATTCCTTATGATTTATTTTGTGATTCATGGATTATTTCACAGATCTTGCTGTATTTCCAAATAATTGAGAATTTTCTATATATCTTATTATTATTGATTTTTGAATTTATTATTGTGACGATCTAAGGCATAATCTTCATGATTTAGGTAATTTGCAATTTGTTGAAACTTCTTGTGGTCCACCATGTAATCTATCTTGATCAACATTCTATAGGCACTTGACAAAACAACTGTACTCTACAGTTTTGGAGTAGAGTGTTCATAAACATCAAATAGGTAAAATTAGTTGATAGTGATTTTAAATTTCCTATCTTATATTGATATTTTTAATCTATAAATTCTATCTAGTATTGAGACACATGTGAAATCTTTAATATCATCGTGGGTTTGTGTATTTATCCCTTCATTTCTTTCAAGTTTTGCTTCAGGTGTTTAGAAATTCTATGATTACATGCACAAGCACTTAGCATTTATACCTTCTGGAGGAAAAGAGCCTTGTATCATTATGAGTTTTCCTTCTATACTTCTGGTAATACTTTGTAAGCTGTGCATTAATATAGCTGCACAGTCTCTCTCCTGGTTTTTGCTTGGTCTCTTTTCTGACTCTTCTACATTCAAGCTGTCGGTGTCTTTATATATAATGTATGGTTCTTATAAATCTTACAGCTTGATCTTACTTTCTTAGCCAATCTGACAACCTCTGTATTTTATTTTGTCCAAAATTTCTTTCTTTTTTTGAGTGACAAATAAAATTGTATATATTTATGGGGTACAACATGATGCTTTGATAGATGTATGCATTGTGAATGGCTAAATCAAGCTAATTAACATATACATTGCCCCATACACTTATCATTTTTGTGGTCAGAATTCTTAAAATCTACTCTCAGCCATTTCCAAGTACACAAAATATTATTATACATTATAGCTCATGTATGGTGATTGTATGTCATGGTGCCAATCTCTTTTATTTAATTAGAGATTAGGCCATTTACAATTAGTATAATTTTGACGTGGTTGTGCTTAAGTCTAGAATCTTATAATTTATTTCTCTTTTTATTTCTTGCCTTCTTTTATATAAATTATGGGGGTCTTTTTTGAAAAATCCATTTTGTCTATTGACTTTTTAGCTATATATTATCTAATAGTTACTCTAGAGATCATAATATGCATCTTTAATTTGTATCATACATTCATATTGATATATTCATATATTCATATAACATATGCTACTTAATGAAAATTTTAAGAATCTCAAGACAGTCTAATTTCATTTATCCAACTCCTACCTTTTTTGCTCTGTCATGTACTTGACTTCTACATATACTATGATTTCTATTATAGGCTTTTATAACTTTTGTTTAAATCAGAAAATAATAAAGAAATGTTTTAAACTCTATATTAGAAGATAAAATTAATTTTACTGCCAAATTTTCCCTCATGAGTGCTCTTTATTCCTTCTTGCAGATCCAAGATTCCACTTACTATCACCCCTCAGCCTGATAAATTTGTTTCAGAATTTTTTGTAGTGCAGAACTGCTGGAGATGAATCATCTCAGCTTTGCCTTTCTGAAAATGTCTTTATTTTAGCTTTTTAAAATGAATATGTCTTTTTTTGTTGTTTTTTGTCCTTTCAGGATATCATTCCATTAACTTCTGACCTCCAGTGTACAGATGAGAAGTCAGCCATAATTCTTATCACTATCTTCCTGGATGCAATGTTTCTTCTTTTACTGGCTTTAAAAATATATATTATTCTTTATATTTGGTTTTAAGCACTTTGTTATATTGTGTCTAGACAGGTTGATTGGTTGGTTGCTTTTGTATTTGTCCTACCCAATATTTCCTGGGCCTTGAGTTGATGTCTGGTTTTGTTTATCAAATTTTGGAGAAATTTTATCTATTTAAGTACTTCTTTTGTAATATTTCTCTCTCCTTTCTATAGTATTCCATTTATATCTTAAATTGATTGATGTTGCTTTATTGGCCTCAATTTCTCTGTTTTTTGTTTACTCTTTGTTTTTACCTTTGTAATTCTGTTTAATCTTCGAGCTTATGGTTGTTTTCTGCTATGTCTGGTCTTCTGTCAAGATTATAAAATTAATTCTTCATTTTTCCTATCAAAGATTTATGTTTATCATTTCCATTTGGTATTTTTTTAGTTTATCACTCTTCTGAAATTCTCAATCGGTTCACTCATTTTGTCCACCTTTTCCACTATACTTATTAACATATTCATCACAATTATTTTAAAGGTTCTGTCTGTAATTACCATTATCTGAATTACTGCTGTGTCTGTTTCTATTGACACTTTCCTTTCTCCATGTTTCACATTTTCTTGCTTCTTTTTGTGCGTAAGTTTTTGTTTTTTTTTTTTTTAATTTCATGCTGGTGATTGTGTGTAGGAGAACAATACAAGGAAATACACAATATTACACTCAGTAAAAAGGGCATGCTACTTTTTTTTTTCCAGATTGCTTATCTGAGATTGATCTGTGTCTTGTTTTTATTGCAGCTTTACTAAGATTCAGTTTGCTCCTGGATTCAAATGTTTTTCAGGGAGGAATCAAGACTTCTCCTTCAACAGGTCTCAAGATATAAGTGCTGTTGACTCTCCAGAAATCTTCACATATGACAGCCCATCTTCAAGCCCTTTTGGTTGCATGGGAGTTTTTTTGTGATCTCTAGCCCTGCCCCCAGATTTACGCACCTGGACCCATCTAGCTGCACACTGTTGCCTTGTGCTTGGCCTTTAGCAACCAGTGCCTTGCACGTGATGGAGTGGAGTGCCTTTCAGAATCACTTTCAGATTTATCTCAGGAGAAAGAGGAGAGAGTTCAGCAGAAAACATTCAGTGATTCTAGGCAATTGATCAGAGGGTTTTTCTAATGCCCATTTTCTCTCTTTATGGACAAACAAAAATGAAGAAAATGCTTCACATATTCTAAAGTAAAGCCCATATGATTTTTTTAGCATCTAAAATAAGTCCTTTGTGGACAGTAGACACACTGCATGTCTTTGTTTATTCCAGTTGAGTGGTAATGTAACTGGAATTGGTGGATAAAGAGTCAACAGTTGTCAGATCTCATCAGTTTATACTATATAAAAATTAGAAAAGTACAGACACTGCATCTAGCGATAGAACACAAGTAAATACTCACACCCCACATTCTCCCCAACATAAAGGTCATTCTCATATTTTAAAATAAATAAGAACAAAGTATCAAGCATTTCCTGCAGAGGTGAGGTTGGAAACACCCATATGGAGTCTATTCCATTACAAGCATTCCTCATTTTGATACTGAGATGGAGGCCAGTAGGTTAATTGAAACATAGACTCTGCAAATGAGAATATCAGCGAAGTCTGACGACTTCATAACTTTACTAACTCTTGATATTTTGCATTTTAGAAAAATATAATTCACTACACTTCCCATGTCAGTTCTTAAGAAATATATGAAACTCACCTTGAATTCTCTATAAATTATATTAAAACAAAAATGTACCATTCTTATTTCTCTTTGAAGGGTAGTTATTACAATTTAAGGTATGTAAGAATTATGAGAGGATGCCACTAAAATGCAGATTTCTAACTGTCCATCCCAAGAAATTTTGATTTAGAAGGTTACAGGTGAAGTTCAGTACCTGAACGTAAAGAATGAGGCAAGCTCTATTTAAAACACTGCCTTATAATAAAGTCCCAAATTTTAACCTGACTCATTACAACCTGATAAGGACATGCCCTGTCTTACCTCCTTAGTGTCTTATTACACTACAATTCCCTCATCACTTCAACATCAGCTACACTGACTGTCCCTCAGTTTCTATAAAGCCACATGCTCCTTTCTGCCTTTTTGCCAATTGCATATGCTGTTTCCTCTGCCTGGAACCCCCATTTTTGTCTGATCAACTCCTTCTAATCCTTGTATCTTAGCTTAAATTCTTTCCTAATGCATGCATTAGGTAGGTCTCATTTCTCTGAACCAGCCTCCCACCCCAATTAGATATATCTTTTAAAATTTGTACTTTGTCATGATTATTTACACAGGTGTAATTAGGCTCCCATTTTTGTCAACACTGATTAAATCACTGCTCTGCGACTAGAAGTATATGCTTAGTGTTGACATTGGCCTTGCTGGTCATGTTCAACAGCGTGCACAGGGACTACCTCAGTGCCTGGCACAAAGCAGGCACTCAATAACACTCATGGACTGTCTGACTTCTCATGTGTGCAGAAGAAGCTACAATCTGTGCGCTTCTATATTGCTGCATTGCTGTTATGTCTAGGTGTCATCCCTCCTCTTCTTTTGAAGACAGACCCTCCTCAGTCTTCCTTCATCCACATGGTTACCTGGGTTATCATTCTGTTAGTTAATTCTACAGACGTCTCCTCCTGACCATAGTGGATTGGTCCAAGCAGGGGTAATTAGAGTTCTTGCACAAAAGTTTTAGAAATAAAGTCAAGAAAGAGATGCTCTCTTTGGTAACTGATCTATCAGATCAAACACTCAGGAACCCTCAGCAGCCATTGTTCAGACTTAACAATTGGAGAAACAGAGAAATCTCCAGGGAAAGAGGGATGAAGTAGACATGCACAGAGGTGTATGGGAAAGTAATCCTGTTTTCATTCTTGGCTATGGTTATTCCTCAGGCCCAACCATTTTCCTATATTTGGGCTTCCTGAGGAAATTCTCTAAATTGGAAGTCTGACAAGACCTCACTGGGTAAAAATCAAGGTATCTGCAGAGTTGGATCCCTTTCTGTGGGCTCTGGGAAAGAATCCAATTCCTGCCTCTTCTGGCTTCTGGAGGCTGTGCAGTTTCCTTGATTCGTGGCCACTCCTCCGTCCTCAAAGCCAGCAATGTCACGCCTCTCATGTCAACCTGAGCTGAGAAATGTTTCTGCTTCTAAAGAGTCATGTGATTAGGTCGGGCCCATCTGGATAATCCAGTATAATCTCCTCATTTCAAGGTCCTTAACTGTAATCACATCTGCAAATTGCCTTTTGCCAGGGAACACAGTCACAGGTTCTGGGGATAAGGACATGGATGTCTTTAGGGGATCATTATTCTGCCTTCCCAATTGAGCGTCCTTGAAACAATTTCACCTGTGTATGCAAACTAAGTCAGGCTGAATTTCTGCAGCAGAAAGAGTCCCCTCCATAACCTCTTCTGTGGTTTCTGTCTAGATTAATAGCGGTCAAATTCCCAGGTTAGAAATCCAGAGCTCTTTTCCATGTCTTCTGTTCACAGACCACACATCCAGTTAGTCTCTGAGTCCTGCACAATTTACCTGTAAGACGGTTTGACTTAAACTTTTATTTTTCATTTTCATTCTTATTGCCAGTGTCCTAGTTCCAAGGTTAAATCCCTTTTTACCAAAATAGCCTCCAACCTGAATTCCCTGACTATAATTTCTCCCTTTGCCCAGCCACCTCCTCTCTGGTAATAGTATTATCTTTCACTGCTGGTAGCATAATCACATAATGTTACGAATTTCCTAATAAACAAGCATTTGATGGCTCTGAAAGCCTTTAAATTAAGTCCAGGCTGTCACAAAATGATCAAACTTAACCCGTGATATATTATTTACTTTTGTTTTGCCACCTTCTTACACTCCCTCCTACATTCTGAGTTATTTCAAGGAGTTAATGAATATTTATTTGTGGCATAAAATATTGGTTTCATCTGTCATTTATTTATCCCTGCAGTATTATAGGTACTATGAAGAGTGGAAAGAAATGAAAGTATAGTCTAAGAAAGCTGATGAAAGAGTTATGGTTTAGAAGGAATTTGAAAAACAGGAGAGAAATAGTCTACTACAGAGAAGATAGGCAGGGTGTTCCAGATTGGAGGAAGGCCAATCTGGAACATGAGACACATATAAACCATTTTTCTTAAAAGGTATTAATTTCTTAATTTAAATATTTTTGAATATTTACTACTGTTCTATGCTCCAAGAAAATAGTGGTGAACAAAGTTCTTGCCCTCGTAGAGGAAAAGATGGTAAAGTTTCTAGTCAAGAAAGTTAAATAATTCTATTTGAGAATTATACAATTAACAAGTAAATACACTAAAAATAAATACAATTTTGCATAGAGGCATTATAATGAGGGGGAAAAAAGCAAGGTAAGAAATTAGAGGTTTAGTTGAGAGCTGGAAGATCTTTTAGTTTAGGTTATGGGGACAGTCTCCGAAGAAGTGACATTTAAGGACAGATCTGAATGATAAAAACATCCCTCTATGGAAAACCTAAGGGAAGAGAACTCGAAGGGCATGATTTGGAAATAAACTTGGAGTATTTGAAAAATAGCAAGCAAGGTCAGTGTGGCAGGAACAGAGGAAGCAGAGGAGAAAGCTATAAAAAATAATATAAGGAAGTGAACACCTAAAATACCCCTTGTTCACCGTGAAATGGAGTTTGGATTGAATTCTACATGCCATGAGAAGGCACTGGAGAATTTTAATGAGAAAATTTGCAATCTGATTTGTGTTTCCAGCAGCTCACTTTGGCTGGCATGGAGGGAATGGATTTTAGGGGAATAAAGAAAGACAAGGAGAGTCCAGGCACGAGAGCTGGTGGCTGGGGTAGGGAAGGTGGCGGGAGGTGAGGTGACAGATAGTTGGGTTTGAGACACATACTGAGGATGGAGCCAACAGGGCTGGAGGAACAGAGAGCAAAGATGGAAGAGGAGAGGTTTGGGTATTGAGGCCAGGGTGGCACTCCAGTGCTTAAAACTTGAGACACGAAAAGGTAGCCAAAAGGTACAAAAGTACCAAAAGGTAGCCAAAAGTACAGGAGAGTGTGATGTTGAGAGCCCAGTGAAGACAGAGCTTTAAGAGAGAAGACTCGACCATGTCAAACAAGGCTGACAACACACAGAAGAGGAGAAGTTAGAGGTCACTGTAAACCTTAATAAGAGCTGTTTTAGTATCAGGACAAAGCCCTGTTGGGACAGGTTAAGGAGAAAAGAGGAGGTGAAGATAGGGAGTCAGCAGATAGAGTCTACTCTTCTAAGAACTTTTGCCATGAAAGAGAATGGAAAAATTAAGTTACATTTAAAAAACTGATATTAATATATTTGCATGCCTGTAGTATTTCAGATAATAATAATAAGCTTTATTAAAATAGGTTTGTACTACAAATGTTGGTGACATCCTGGATAAAAGTTCTCTTCAAAAGTCTAGTATCATTGCAGGCAGCAAACTTTGTAATTGAAAACTCAGGTTCACCCAGGAATCCTGATACCACTACTGGTAAATGCATGAGGTTAAACAAGTTAGTTAAGCTCTCTGTTGTCATTGTTTCCTTATCCATAAAATGGGCATGATATTGAGCATTTTTTGAGGAGTAAATGTGATAATATATACAAAGCACCTATGACAGTGCCTGAAATATCGTAGCACTCAGTCATTGGGAGGAATTATCATCATTACTGTTTAGTGCTTGACTGTTAATGCCTTCTACAATCAATGATACTGCCTATTAGGATTTTAGTTGCATCAAAGAGAACAATTTCTGTCTTGACTTCCTCCCCCTTTATGTGCCTCTTGTTCCAAGCAAGCCAGACCTTAATGCCCTTTCGCATTTCAAAGCACCGCAGGAGATAAAGCCAGGGGGATGGAACAGCTGTGTGCCAAGCCTCACACAGAAACCTAGTGAGTTAATGTCATTTTAAACATAGTTTTCTTATGTGTAAATTAGCTTGCAGATTTTCAAGCTTCCTACCACTAATTACTAGATTAGCTAGAGTTATCCTGCAGGGAAAGCAGCAATGAGGAAGACAAACACGGCATTCTTATGTGAATGCTCATTTGCATAGTTCATGGAACTCCAGCTCACAGGAAGACAGCCCCCTGCTTCTCCTAGTTAAAACTAATATGGCATCTACAGTTTTACACAAGAATATTAGGCAACAAATTAGCCCAAAGCTACAATTAATTATAATCCAGAGTCAACCCAAGGGACTAGAGATCTAAACAAATAAATTTCTTAACATTTAGCTCTTCTCTTGACCCATGCAAGTTAGCAAGATAATTTCCTAACTCGGAGCATGCTGGTTGAAATATCAACAGAGAAGCTTTATTTCAGATAGATAGTCACTTGAAATCGTTCTCTGACTTTTAATCCCAATTCTCACAAACTTCTTGCATCGAGTAAATCTATTAGCCAGGACAATCCCATTTGCAAGGAAGAGACAGAAGTCCGATTCAAACAGCTTAAGCAAATATATTGGCACGGTTAAAGGGAAAGTTGAGGAATAAAAAGACTGTAGGTGTGACTGTGTCCACAGGTGCAAAGGATGTTACAATATCAGCAACTTGTCTCTCCCTGTCTCTTAGCTCTCTTTCTTCAGTGTACATCATCTTTACTGCTAGCAGTTCCAGCTGAAAAATAGTGTTTTTTTTTTCTTTTGGAGCACCTTGAAAGCACACATAGAGTTGAGTCACGTGCCCACCCCTGCCCCAATCACTATGGGCTGTGTCATGAGGCTGGCTGGTCAGGCCCAGGTCATACACCTAACACTGAAGACAGAGGTGGCATCATCTTCCCCTACATCACACAGACAGAAAATGCTTGTGGCTTGTTCCCCCAGGGAACCTCAGAAGGTATTTACTACCCTAAGGAAAGGAAGGTGAGCTGAGTCTAGGAAGCAAAATGCAATAGATGCACACTCTTGCAAATGATTCATCAGCTCAAAGTTTCAGTTCCCATATTTGTACAAATATATAATAACTATTCCTATAATTGGCCAGGCTCGGTGGCTCACGCCTGTAATCCTAGCACTCTGGGAGGCCGAGGCGGGTGGATCGTTCAAGGTCAGGAGTTTGAAACCAGCCTGAGCAAGAGCGAGACCCTGTCTCTACTAAAAATACAAAGAAATTAATTGGTCAACTAAAATATGTGTGTGTGTGTATATATATATATATATATATATATATATATATATATAAATTAGCCAGGCATGGTGATGCATACCTGTAGTCCTAGCTACTTGGAAGGCTGAGACAGAAGGATCGCTTGAGCCCAGGAGTTTGAGGTTGCTGTGAGCTAGGCTGATGTGACGGCACTCTAGCCTGGGCAACACAGTGAGACTCCATCTCAAAAAAAAAAAAATAACTATGATTGATATGTTAAGGACTTGAATGTAAAAAGTAGCCTACAGGCAAAGGCAGCTGGGTAATGTCAGCAGAGTGATGGGAACTATAAGACATAATCAAAGGAAATGCTAGGAATCAAAAACACAGCAACAGAAATGAAGAATTCCTGCAAAAGGGTTGTCAGAGGACTTGACACATCTCAGGAAAGAATCAGTGAACTTGAAGATAGGTCAACAGAAACTTTCAAAACTGAAATGCAAAGAGAATAAAACAATTACTTTTTTTTTGTAAGGACAGAACATCCAAGAAATGTGGGACAATTGCAAAAGGTAAAGCTTAACTGTAATTGGAACAACAGAAGGAGAAGAAAACTAGAACTAGGAAGAATAAACATGTAGAGCAATAATGGCTGAGAGCATTCCAAAACCCATGACAGACACAAACTCAGGGTGCTCAGGGAATAGAAGCAGAATAAATACAACTATCCACAACAAACAAACAAGCAAATCCAAAACCCCCAAAGCCACATAGGCACATCACATTCCAACCGTGGAAAACCAAAATCAAAGAGAAGATCTTAAAGAAAACCAGAGGGGAGAAAAACACCTTGCTCACAGAGGAACAAAGACAAGAATTGCAGCAGACTTCTCATCAGAAACCATGCAGCCATAAAGAGAGTGGAGATTAGAAGTAAGCAAAGAACTCACTGCTATGTGGCTCATTCCACAAGTTTTTGTTTCCCTTTCCAGTTGGCCTGTCATTATTTATTTTTTTAGAATCATCACTTACTTTACATATTATTTTCTGGGATTTGTAGCTGTCATCAATGGGAAAGACAGGGTAGACTGTGCTTCCTGTATTGCTTAATCCAATAGCAGACCTTCTATTTTAATTCTGACGATTATCTCATGAAGTAGGAATAATTTTATTAATCTTCCATAAAACTAAAACTCAGACAAGTTAAGTGGCTTATGATGGGTGTTTCAGCTTTTTAAAAGCTATGCCAGGAACTCCAATAAGAAATTTAAAAAAAAAAAACCTTTAAAGTCTCTTTGTAAGTGCATGTGTGTGTGTATAAATACTGCAAATATTTGCAGTAAGGTCAAATACTGCAAGTTTTTTTCCTTAACAAACTTTCTCCTCAATGAGTAACTCATCAGAACTTATGTTAAGTCAACTTGAAGATTAGAGTGTTTGGAGTCTTACTTTTAAAATCATTGAATTTTCCTGTAGTCTATTTTCTTACCGCAAATTCTGGATCTCTTCCTTTTTTCCCCTCTCTTTGACAAATAAAGAAAAACTATTAAGACAAAATAGAAGAGGACAAATGATGGAGTGAGGACAGAGGAGATGATGACATTCATTTTACCTAACTAATGTCATTAATAAAGAGATTTTAAATGTTTTTGATAAATTTCAGACATACCTTGCATTTTATGGGTCATTTAACTCACTGAAATAGTTGCTCTCTTTAGATTTCTGCATGGTCAAATAGCGCTGTGAACCAATCTTCATTATACTTATCTGAATTGCAATTCTAAATGCGATAACTTTTATTCTGCTTTGCTAGATTGTGACCGTAATAAGGAAAGAAATTCTGTTTGCATTGGCTCACAATTATTTCACCAATGCCTGGCTTATTTCCTGGCATGGTAGACTTTCAATAATTATATATTGATTGAAAGTTACCTCCTGAAAAGTTGAACAAGCCCTAGACATACAAAAAACTGTAAAAGAATGATGTCTTGTCTTGGTACTTAAAGAACCTAGCTCAGGATTTAACATGTCGTCGGAAAAACTGAGTGAATGAATGAATGAAATTATGAGTCAAATTCCTTATTTTCATGAGATACGGTTTAAAGAAATATTCAGTTAAACAAATAAGCAGACATTGTACGGCCATTGTTAAAATGAAAACGGATAATGGAAATAGTTGTCAATGAATTTAATTAGGCTAGGAAATGGGAATACGGAAAGGAGGTCTATGCCTGAGAGAAAACAGCTGAGTAGAGGGGCCAAGCAAGCATCAAACAACCACAATACAATCGTATAGATATGGTATTATAAAGGAAGCATGCATGGAGGACTTGGAAATCAAACATTCTCTACGAGTGGAAAGGGATGGGGAAAAAACTCAGATAATTTCACAGAGAGGAGATGAGCTCTGGGCTGGAATTTGAAGGATTTAAGGAAATTTGTTTAAATGACATGATTGCTACTATTTCCCACTCCAAATATCTGTTAATTTACGCTCAGCCCTCAATTCTATTTCTTTTCTTCATCCCTGCCTAGTCTTAGTGGAAAACAAATTTTTTATTCAATCCAGCAAAGATTTTGCACCATTTTTTCCTACTTTGTCAGCTTAATAATGGAATATTGAAGGGCTATAATGAAATGCTTATCCGTGTACTTCCTACAACTCTGACAAGAGCTTGGCAATGAGGGACCTCATTTGCCCTTTAAGAGAATACTACAACAATCCCAGTAATTTATTCCCATAGTAACCTGAAATTCTTTCACTATAATTGCTCTAAGTACTTTTTTTTGGTCTATGAACTTCATGAGAGTAGAGCCTATGTGTTCTTCTTTCCTTTAGGAAAGTTAACATTTACCTAGAGAGTGCTTAGTAAATACATGCTGAGTAAATAAAGAATAATGAGAAAAAGACAAAGATATAAACACAGACATGGGTAATATGTTTTCTTCTCTGGAGCAAAGGAAATCCTAACCATCCTCAGTAGAAAACCTATCACTGTAGGAAGATTAATGTGAAATGTAGCCAAAAGGACTTTGAGAAGTTTTGGCCCTCATGAAAAACAAACAAACAAACAAACAAAAAAAAAACCTCTAGCTTTATCCCTAAACAATTGTTTTTATCAATTTGCTTATTTTTACATAGCCACTAAAAATTCTTGATTCCCAAGTTTTGGCTAAATGTTCTTAATTTTCCAAGAGAAGCTAGAAACCTAGATTTTTATGTTAAAATTTTCTTCTTTTTAAATATTAGCACCAAATTAATATTTCTCTTAAATATATCTTCAGGGGAAAATGTCTATGAACTGATTTTGAGATATTAGTTGCAATCTGTGCCCAGACTAACTCTTGAGAAAAGATGCCTAATTCCTTACCATTTATATGTGTTTAAAACAATTTCATATCTTTATCTTTTATCCCACAGAGAGAGCAATATTCCCACAAACCCCATCTTGACTATGCAAATTTTCACTATTACTAAAAAGTTGAAAATCACAAGAGATTCTTATCCTCATTCTAAAAATCTAAACAACCCAATAAGTTATGAAATTATAGTTTTCAAAAGCCTATCATAAAGCTCAAGATACGAAGAAATCTAAATAAATTTCAAAAAGTTGCAAGCCCTTCATAGGAGAAAAGAGACAGATAGAAAATATTAAAAATGCCAAAATTAAATACTAAAAGTGAAAAATTTGATATCAAAAATGAAGAATTGATTTGGTGGGCTTAATAGCAGACTAGAGACATCAAGGGGGATAAAAGGCATCTTGAAGATTGGTCCATATAAAGTATCCAAATGGAAACAGCAAAAAAAAATGGGAGGAGGGAGTAAAAATAAGATGTTTATGGGACAATATCAGTTGGTCTAATGGGTATTTAGAGTCCCAGAAGAGGAAATAAAAAGGCAGGAAAATATCTGTATAGATAAGAATGAAGGACTTTCTAAAACTGACAAAAGACATCAATTCGTAGATGCAAGAAGCTCAGTGAAACTAAAGCAGAATAAATACAAAGAACCTCACATATAAACACACATAGTTAGACTGATGGAAACCAAAGACAGTGAGCAAATCATAAATGCAGCAAGAGAAAAAAAATTATTATTTTAATGTCAGCAAATCAAATTTACAACAACCAAATGTTTGTCCCATGAATGCAAGTTTGTTTCAACATTTAAAAATAAGTCAATATAATTTTCCACAGTAAAGAATAAGAGAAAAATCAAGTAATGATACTAAAACATGTATAAATGGCATTTCACAAAATTCAATATCCATTCATTATAAAAATTCTCAGTAAATTAAGAATCAAAGAACACTTCCTCACCTGATAATGGACATCTAAAATAAACCCTGAAACTTGGCATCATATTTAATAGTGAAACGCTGAATACTTCCCTTGTTAGGTCGGGAACAAGGCAACGATATCTGTTCTAATGACTTCTATACCGTATTGTACTGGTGGTCTTGCCCAAACTATTAAGCCTACAGGTTTGTTTGTTTGCTTGTTGGGTTATGACAACTTGTATATGTAAAAGACTTAATGGAATCTATAAGAAAACTAAAACTAATACATAAGTTTAGCAAAAATGGAAGACACGTGGTCCATCATCTGTATTTCTATATATTGGCAAGAAACAATTACAAAATCAAACTTAAAAGATACCATTTATCATAGAACCCAAGACACTGAATATCTAGCAACAAATGTAACAACAAATGTGTGAGACTTCTAAAAGCTATTTGTAATTTCTGCAATAAATTAAACAAAACCCAAATAAGAGAAATGCAATATTCATGAAATGGAAGAAGACTCAGTATTGTTCAAACGCCCATTCTTCCTAAATTGATCTACAGATTCAGCACAATTCATGTCTACATTCCAATAGACTCTTAATGAAGAAATTGACAAATTGATCCTAAAAGGCAAGGTCCCCTGTTTCATGATAATCTTCTTATTTTAAGGTCAGCTGATGAAAAACTTCAATTCCATCCTCAACTTTAATTCTCCCTTGCCATGAATATTACACAAATAAATAACATTTTCACAGATTCTGAGGATTATAGGACATGGGCATCTTTGGAGACCATCTTTGGTCTGCCAACCCACAACAGGTCCTTTTGCAAGATATCTATTAGTCAGCACTGAATTAGACCAGACCTTAGAAACTAAATATGTTTGTATCCTAGTGCCTTGTCCTCTGTAACAGATGTTGCTAATTGCTCACAGCACTTCTCACTGAGTCCAGGTATAGCCTCAGAATCCTTCTTAACAGAAAGTTCCAAGCATATGTCTAGCAAATGACTAAGGTCATCACATGAGCTGAACCATCTTACTAGTTACGTCCAAAACTATTTTGCTTCCTTTTAATGAGATCTAATTTCTTAAAATATTTGTAAAGCAAATTTTTTTATAACTAATTTTGACTGACATTTTCCTAATTAGTCCTAGTCAAAACATTCTGACCTACATCAAATCCATGAATTACATCGATTTACATTTGCTATATGCAAATCCCTATATTGAATGAGAACATTTATAAACACTGACCTTACCAAATGCTGGTGAGGTTGCAGAGCCATAAGAAGTCTCTTTTATTGTGCAGGTCAGAATGGAAAACGGCACAGCCACTTCAGAAGGTAGTTTGCAAGTGTCTTACAAAAGTAAACAGACTTACCATGTGACCCAGCAACCACACTTCTTGGTATTCACCCATTTGAACTGAAATCTTACATCCACACAGAAACCTGCATGTATATGTTTACAGAAGCTTTATCCGTAATTGCCCCGACTGGAGGCAACTGAGATGTCATTCAGTAGGGGACTGTATATACAATGAAATACTACTGGGCAATAAAAAGGAGTAAACTATTGATTTACACAACATGGATGAATCTTAAATGCTAAGTAAAAAAATCAAAACCCCAAAATGTTACATATTGTATGATTCCATTTACATGATAGTCTGAAAAAGGCAGAACTATAAGAACAAAAAACCAGATCACAGCTTGTCAAGAGCTGAAGGAAGGGAGAAAAGGTTGACTACAAAGAGACAAAAAGAGGAATTTTTAGGGTGATTCTGTGTGGTACTGGGATAGTGACCACATACTATGAATTTGTCAAAACCTATAAAAGTCTGAAATAAAAAAAAAAAACCTTCTAAGCTTTACATGACAGAGTAAAATTTAATATATTAAATTGAGAAATTAAATTGAGATATCAGCCAGGAGGTTGGGGGAATCCAAGACAAAAGAATCTATCTGTATTATAATGTATGACATAACCTCACGGAAGGAAAGAGGGAAACAGGAGTTGACCTAAGTAACTTTGGAAAATAAACTTTTAATTAGATATTGCAAGGCGAAAGACAAAATACGCTGAACATAAACACTGTACTCTAATTGGTAAAGTTGTTCATCACAGAGGCACAGAGTTAACAATTCTGAAAATACCTTACCTGCCCACTGGGGTCAAAGAGATAATTACATGGATATGGATGATGATGGGACATAGGCTTCTCATTGTCGGAGAGAAAAGTTACAGACAACTAAAGGGGACAGGTGAGAAAAAATCATGTCGCCCTGGGTTAGAGTTGGAGGCATTTGTATTAACATATGATGAGTTTAACATAGATACAGAGGGAGAGACCCAGAAACAATTATAGATATGTATATATAAACAGGTTAATATTCATACATAAATTTCTTAGCTCTACCGGCCAGGGGAGCCTAGAAACAGTGACATCCCAACAGGAATGAGTTCACCCAGTACCCGAATCTTAGTTTCTAGACACTGCCCTCCAATAAGAGGTACCTGGGCTCTTGAAGAAATTGTTGATTCTAGGGCTGAGGAAGAGAAAACACAAGATGAGCCTGGAAAGTCTTATAATGCTTAAAAGTAAGAAAATGCTCAAAATCCAAAGGCTTGTGAAAAGAACACAGGAGCCAATCTGAAAGAGATCTCAAGGGCCAAAACTGGGCCAATTTAAGCAAAAATTTTAACAGTGTAGTATTGGATCCTAACACAAAATAAAAACTAAATAAATGATAGTAAATAAATACACGTGGGAGAATTACAGAAGAATTCTTTAGATACTCCATCCTCCCAGCAGTAAACTTAACCTCTCCATCCCCTTGACAATGATCTGGACTTAGTGACTTGCTTCCAAACAAGAGAGAGTCCTCACAAAACTACCTTGGCCAGGTGATCAAAGATAATACAGGTCATACCAATAGAATCCCAGGCATGATGTGATGAGAAGGGCAGTTTACTTCTGAGACATTCTTCAGGAATACCGATAGCGCCAGTCTAACCATGAGAAAAACAACAGACAGATGCAAACAGAGGGACATTCTCCAAAATGCCTGACCAGTACTCAAAAATATTAGTATCAAGGTCACCAAAAACAAGAAAAGAGAGAAACTCTCACATACCATAGGAGGCTAAGGAGACATGATGACTAAACACAGGTCAGCATCCTAGACTGGGTCCTAAAACAACAAGACAAAGGAAAGTGTATAAAAATTAGTGGAATTCAAATAATGACTGGAGTTTAGCTAGTAATAATGTGCCAGTGTTTTTTTTTTTTTTTTTTGCTTTGTTTTTGTTTTTTTAAATTTTAATGGAGGAGTACCACACGTGAATTCCTTGTAGTAACTTTTAAACTTTTCTCTAAATTTAAAGGTATCCCTCCAAAAGTAAAACTACATTAACTATGCACCTTGTTAGAAAATATAATGACCATACAGTGCCATTTGATTTATAAACTATATCCTATCCTGGATCTATATATATTTATAGGCCAATTCAACAATGTCTTTGTTGTTACAATTTTATAGTAAGCCATTAAATCAAATTTTTTAAGTTCTCCATCTTTGTTTATTTATTTTTTTCAGAAATGTTTTAGCGTTGGCCATGAGCCAGGGAATGTGGTTGCTTCTAAAATCTGGAAGAGGCAAGAAAATGAATTCTACCTTAAAGTCACCAGAAAGGAACACATTCAATATCTTGATTTTTTTTTTTTTTTAGCCCAATGAGATCCATATCAGAATTCTCACTTACAGAACTATCCGATAATAAATTCACATTGTTTTAAAGCACTAAGTTTTTGGTAATTTGTTATAGCAGCCATAGAATACTAATAGATTTGCTTTAATAATTACAAAGAAGTTGAAGATTAAAATGTTAACTTTTTAGCATGAAAATGAAAAATTTAGAAAGCTTAAAGTCCTTAAAATTGCTAAGTAGATAGTTTCTCAGCAATCAGTTCCTTTCTTAGAAGAATACAAAAAAGTAAATTGTAGACTTATTCTTACCCATTTATCACCAATTCAGAAGCAGAGTGCGTAAAATAATGAGGTTTTCTTGTACTACTGAAATAAGCCACCTTGAGACACTGACAACTTCTAAAAGCACCCTGCCACAGCGGCCTGCCAGAATGAGGGCCCAATGCCACCTAAGGATCAGTAAGACAGATAATGTCCTCATCGTTGCCGTGGAGTAACTGCTCCTCTGTTGATGGGAAAATTCCACGTGTCAAGACTTCCCTGCTTCTGTACCCAGCTCCCAGAGTAAGAACAGCGTACAGTTAGGATTTGCCAGACCTGCCATGCTTTTGATAATCTCTCCATCTTATTTATGACTCTGGGCTAGGCCGACACATAATGAATGCTGCTATTATTTTTCTACGGGTCCCTGAGCGTTCGTAAGTTCTACTTGCTTTATACCAGTGACTCCCTCCTCCCTCACCTCCCATTCCACTCCTGTGTTTCCCCTTCAGATGGCATTGGGGGTGAGGGGAGAAGTGAGATCACGCGGTGAGCGCATCTCTGCTTTCTCATAGCTGTGTGCTGTATTCTTTTTTATTAAATTTAAAATTTCACCTAAGGGAACAAACGCGGCATCACAGATGGACAGAGTGCTGGTTTCTTCATAGGTAGTAGAAAATAAAGTCCATGGACTATGCACACCATTAATAAGATATGTTTATAGAAATATTAAAAAGCCCAGAATAATCTCAAAATAATAAAAACAGGCTATCCCCCCAAAAAAATAAATCATTAAATAGATACCTAAAATTGAAAATTAAAAACGGTGAACATAAAAGAGGAGAGTTTTTCTTTTCCCTTCCAACATGGCTAAACGAGTCCTTTTCGGCTCCAACAGAGGCGATCAAGGCTGACAGGAGCATTAATGTAGCCCCAAACTAGGACGCAGAGGCAGCGCAGGGGAACAGAACACATCAGGGTGGCAGCCCCCCCTGCTGAGAGACAGGAAGGAGAGGGAGCGCCTGAGGGCTGGGGGAGCATCCCACAGAGCTGTAAAGAGCTACTCTCGGAAGAAAAATCGTCCTCTTTAGATCTCATAGTTCATATCCAAAGGGATATAGTTCATGCTATTGAAACTTCTTTTGTATTTTTTGTTTGTTTTGTTTTGGTTTTGTTTTTGAGTTTTGCCAAGGGTATCTATGGAAAACCTTTACCCTAATTGCTTACTTGGGTTTCTCACTGCTGTTTTGCATCCTTGATGAAGAAATGACTGATACTGTATCACCTGACAATGTTGCAAAATGCTTGTCCCTATTTGGAAGCTTTGTAAGGGGCGCTTCCTCCATCCATCTTCCAAACAGCAGGACACCCAGTCTTTTATGCCTAGACTTATCAATGGCATGTTCTAAGGGCTTTAAAGTATAATGGGGAGGAGGACAGTTACTACTGTCTCACAGAAAGAGTACGACAGGGCAGAAAAGAAATGTTTTAACTTGCAAGTAAAATATTAGCTGCTATTTAACAACACATAAGTAAAACAGTATCATTATCTCATTTTTCTCTGATTCTGTCCGCGCAGCCAGGCCACATGGGATAGGCTATAGGCGAGCGTGGTAAAAACACAGAAGACACAGATGGGAATTACAAGACTACTGATTATTAGCAGAATGAACTTTGGCAAATGGCTTAAACTTTCTGAGCCTCTGTTTCCTCAACTGCAATTTTCGGCGTGTGTGTGAAAACTAGCAAGAGAATGCCTGGCTCATGACAGGCACTTAATAAATAGTTATTGAATGATTGAATGAATGAATCATTCATTGAATGAATAAATGAATGCATTACATTTAGGGACCTCCAGATCCTCCTCCCCTAACTGCTCCAGCCACAGCCTTCCCCGCCTCAGTTGGTAACCACACTGTTCAGTACATTTTGCATCAGATATGTCAGGAGATTGTGGGGATCTATACAGAATTTGACCTCTTTTCATCTGCTCCATTGCTACTGCCTGACTGCAGCCATCTCTTGGAATTCTGTAATAATCTGCTAATAGATATTCCTGCCTCTACCTCTGACAGTCTACAGTCTAATCTCAGACTAATTTTTCAAAAATGAAGAATAGACCAAGACCCTTTTCTGCTCAAAACCCCATTTTAATCAAAATGAAAGCCAAAATTCTTACAATGGTCAACAAATCCTGTGTGATCCAGCCCCTGCTGTCTGTGTAGCCTCGTCTCCTTCTGGTCTCCACCACCTCTCTCAGCTTCTGCTGTATTGGCCACTTTGCTAACCCAGACTTGCCAAACCCACAGGCCTCGGGGCCTTTGCACTGGCTGTCCCTCTGTCTAGAACGATCTTCCTCTAGCTTTACACTTGCAACTCTTTCACACTCCCTTAAGGCTATATTGACGTCTTGCCTTCTCAGTGATGCTTTTATAATGGTTATCCCATTTAATACTGCAGCCAGCTCCTACCCCGTATTTCCCATTTTCTTACTTTGCTTTACTTTTTCCCATTTTTAAGTAGCCTTTTCACTAAGTATTATATTATTTTATATATTTACTTATTGTGTTTGTTGCTTTATATACGTGTTCACATGCTGGAATAGAAGCCCTCTGAAAGTTTTGCTTACTGATGTATTCCAAGAGCCTGGAACATAGGATTATGCTTAATAAATATTGGTTAAATGAATATATACATTATTGCTGAGGATATTATCAGATAATATTCATGCACAATAGTCTCCTGCACGACCTCTCTCTCCTCCTAAAGGACACTAATGACACAAAGAAGGTGCTGGAAGCATGGAAGGACTTTGACACCAGAAGTTGTGCCCCTAAGCTATGGAAATTGATTTTTTTTCTCCCTGGCATGTAAAAAAAAAGCAGTTGTCTTTGATGCATATCCCTGGTGGGACTTTAGAAACAGCACCAGTCAAGAACCAAGGAAACCCCAGCTAACGAAATCAAATCACATATCAGTATGAAAGTCATCTCTAGGAAGAGAACTAAACAAGGAGGAAAACATCAAACTTTTGGCATCAGGAGAGAAATTTAGTAAAGAGAAACAAGGTGAAAAGCTCAAGGCAAAATAACAACCAGAATAGCTCTCACTTTTTCTCTAAGTTGAAAAACATGTTATACTATTTCTTTCCACAGCCCCTGATAACTACCTGCTTGGTGTAGGAGTGAGACCACTGTACAATGATCTCTTGTGGGCAAAGATAAACCAGAGCCCTCACATTTCACTGTGATGAGGACTATTTAAAATTTTAATTGGCACATACAAATTATACATATTTATGGGGTACATTGGTGATGTTTCAATACATACAACATATAGTGATCAGATCAGGGTAATTAGTATATCCATCAACTCAATTATTTGTTATTTCTTTATGAAAGAAACATCCAATATCCCCCATTCTAGCTATTTGAAGATATATATATAATTGCTAATTACAGTCATCCTACAGGGCTACAGAGCTCTAGAACTCGTTCCTCCTGTCCAGCTTTAATTTTGTATCATCTAACAAATCTCTCCCTATCCTCTCCTTCCCCCTCCTCTTCCCAGCTGCTAGTAACATTTGTTCTACTCTTTAGTTCCATGAGATCCATTTTCTTGAGAACGTCTTTTGATGCACAAAAGATTTTAATTTTGATGTAGTCAAATGCACTATTTTGTATTGTGCTCCTCTTGTGACTTAAACCCTGAGTTAAGTGACAAAGATACACAGATGGCCTCGAGATGTTCCCAATCTAGAGCAGAGATCATTCCAAGGATCCACTGAAGACAACATAAGGGCTGCCAGGGACCCAATCCAAACCGAGAAATCTCACATTAATACTGATATGGATCCTGGTACCCCGGACTTCTTACCCTGGACTTCTTGGAGTGTCCAAATGTATTGTAATTCTTTGTGCCTTTTGATTATTGTCCACCCTTCCCTGCCCTGAAGACTGTGCCCTGAAGGCTGATCTCTATGGACTTCATCCCCTGAGACCTTTTACTCTCTGGATTCCACTTGGGGTGGGCCAGTGAGAGGAAATGACATTGGGATATGTCTTCCCCGGTGTTCTCTTTGCTTTAGCACCATGTTGTGGAAGTGGCTGTATCCCTTTATGATCAGAGCTCCTTTGGGTGGCCTGTCCTCTGCACGCTAGCTCTCCGGGGGCACTGAAAATGTTATTTCCTCCCCCTGCCTCTTCAGGCCTAGAAATGGGAATGGGAAACATAGAACTGTAAGCATGGTGTGATCTGTCCCATGATGCAGGTAAAACAGGGTCGGTGAGATGCAAAAAAACCCAACCATCATTTGTGACCCTGTTTCTATAGAAACTGATGTTCTGAATCTCAAACGACAAACATGGCAAGTAAGCTTCTGGAAGGAAAGCTCTTTGAGGGACTGGGGTTTTCCTGTGAGTTGTCTCTCTGTCTTTCTCTCTCTAAGCAGCTTGAAGAAAAGAGTGCACTGCACTTTCTGCAACAAGAAGTTGCCTCCAGAAAATGAGCTTGAAATGTGCTATTACTTTATGGAGTTAGAAGAAACTCCGATTAGCAAAGCTGCTAACTTGGGAAATTAGCTAGTTCTAAAATTGAGAACTAGAAGGAAATATGATGAAATCCTCTAAAATCTTGGAGTATAGAAAACCTTTGTAACTATGAATCAAAAATCCACAAGTCACAAAGGAAAAATAATAAATTAAACTATATAAATATTTTTAAACTTTTACATGGAAAATACAACATCATAAGTAAAGGGAAAAAATGAGACAAAGTGGGGAGAAGGGAGACTGTAATTTATACTGTGGATAAAGGACTAATTCTCTAATATATGTGAGTGTGTATATATACACACACACATACATATAAATGTACACACACTACTTCTAGTTAAAATCAAGAAACAAATTCCAACAATATGACCCAATCTGATAGAAAAATGGGAAAGAAGTATGAATAGACCATAGGAAAAAAGGTTCTACCTCATTTATAATAAGAGAAATGCAAATTAAACCCACTAAAATGCCATTTTTTGAACAAAGATTAACAGAAATCCATAATTATAACAATATGCTATTTTAACAAGGTTATAAGAAATATGTTAGATTGTTTGTTTGTAAAAATGGCCACGATTACTCCCTTCCCCATAGCCATACCACTTTGTAATGTGACTTTGCAACTTCTCCTGTCAAGACGTGGAGCCCATTCCCCCATCCAGGCTGCCCTTGTGACTAATTTTGACAAATAGAATGCAGAAGTAGCACCACGTCAGGTCTGTCAAAGTCCTCAATCAGCCTTGCATGCTTCCGCTTTTTCTCTTTGAACTCTGCCCAGTCACCATGTGCACGTGCTTGAGCTAGCTTTTTGGATAGTGACAGACACTTGGTCCTGTCACCTCCCTTCATCCCAGACAACAGCCAACTGATTTCAAAAGCTGACCTGAAGTTGACCTGAGACCCATGACAGAACCCAACTGAGAAAAGAACAGTTAAGCTGAGCCTCACCTGAATGACCCACCCACAGTATTGTGACTGTCAGGAGGGGACTGGTTGAGTAGAGGCACACATCAGCGTGCTCTGAAGTTATGCAAAGAACAAGGAAGATCTCTACGTACCAGCATAGAATGAGCTCCAGGATGCATAGTTAAGCGAAAAATGCAAGATATAAACAGGTTGTTTTGAGAAAACCCTGGGACAATAAAGAAAAACTGTCCCCCAAACTGAGAGGAAGCTGAGAGATCAAAGAATGACTCTGACAGATCCAGTCTGACAAGTCAGATGAGTTTATTGGAGGTTACTTACTACGGGCTTGCTCCTGGGAGGCACAGAAGTGTCTTCCACAGGAGCTTCTTGCTAGCAAAATCCACATCTGCCCGCCCTGTAGTGTTGCCTGAAATCTCTTCCCAATGAGTAACGCAAAGTTTTTACATTGTATCTTTGCTTATTCATAGGGAAACAAATCACGCATTCGCAGTACCAACATCTCACACTGCGCTGCCATGCAACCCGTGTTAGGATAATAATATGACAAATTTCTACCAGGGGAGGATTTTAGTATCACAGTTAGCTAAAGGGCACTATAGGAAGGTCAAAACAGTTCCAAAGCAGTCACAGCGGCTGGTCTGTGCCGGACATCTCAAGGCAAGAAAGTGCTGAGGCATCCAAAAAAGTGCTGGGCACTTTTCCCAGGCCCAGTAGTTATCGTGGTACCTGCCTAGTCTACTTTGTAACACTTTTGCTGAGCACTCCAGGCTAGCCTGGTGTTTCTGCTTTGTGGCAGGGAATCTGCATTTTTCCCTCAGAGGCTATTTATTACATCGAATTTTGTGCAA
>CAUYRT010076621.1:0-78962 GCA_963574885.1 Lepilemur ruficaudatus
CAAAGGGCTACTCACAAGTCTTTATCTAGGTGAACAAACAGGTACAAAGTCTTTCAGGGGCTAACTTCTAAGTTCTAAGAGGTAGTCATCAATTAACAGAAGTATAACAAAAGAGGTATAGTGACTCTATATTTCTTTGATTTAGTTATTACGGACTTAAAGGTAAACAGACAGTTGGTCAGGAGTGAACAGGAAGCCTGATTTTCTACAAACAGGTTGTTTGTAACACAGAGGCATGTCTCAGAGCAAAGTACACTCATTGTCTCCGGCTCCCATCTTGTGAACTAGATATGTACCTTGCCTTCCTTTTCAAGGCACAGAAAAGCCCACAGAGAGATAACCAGGGAGTCCCTTGGAATGCTTCCCTACCGGAGATTTGAGAGCTCTCCCATGATAACAGCCTCTGATAAGTGAACCATTGAGTTAACACATTCTTTCAGGGCAAAACCCTGCAAACTCCTGTTTCTGTCTTTAGTATAACAATATTGGGCAATACAATAAAATAATGATCTTATGAGTCACATTTCATTAATTCCTCAATCATATTTCCCCAACAAGCTCCATAAGAGTAGAGATTTTGCCTGTTTTGCTGATCTTTGTATCTCAAACATTTAAGAGTGCCTGACATATGGTAGGTTATAAAAATAAATGTTGAATTAAAAAATTATGGTTTTGAATTCTTTTCCTAAAATGGGCTTTTATACTCCGGATTCTCAGATTATGCTGAGCACAACTGGCTTTTCTTTAAGATTTGCAGCATTTTTTAGAAATGCTGTTAATATTAATAGTTACGCTGCTCTGTTAGAAAGTACAGGGAAAGATGGCGAAGTATGATAACTGCGTGGGAGGCTAGAGTTTAATATGACCTTAGTTCTCATTTTGAACATCATGTAACAGCCAAGTTATGTGAATAGCTTCCCTTACCTTTTGATAAACCACTACTGATTACAGTGCCCATATTTTTTGTTCATATCCCTTACATCCTATTCCATGACATAAATTTCTCTTACATTTTTGGTCTTTTCTCCCCTTTCTTCCTGTTGAACGTTCATTTACATCTCAAGATGCAGTTAAATTTTACCTTCATCAGCACACGGTTGTAATTTTTTCCCTCCTCTTCCAATATATAGCTAATTATGTACAGTATTTCTATATTTACTACATTATTGCAATTTGGTTATTGAATAAGCTGGGCTTGGTAGAGTTCAAGTAGAAAAATAGCTACTTATTTTATCCACTAACTTTTAAATTCCTTTTATTACATTTTTTTCCCACACCTAGAGGTTAGTTTCAAAAGATCATAGAATTTTTCAGGAACTGAGTGCCTCATTTTTAAGTAATAAAAAGTCACATCTCAAGTTGTTTTAAAACTGTATTTGGCAATAGCCAGGATCTCATAGCCAAGATAATTTTAAAAAAGAACAAAGTTTGAGGATTTACATGATCAAATATCAAAACTTACTGTAAAGCTAAAGTAAATCAATCAATATGATATTAGAATAAGCATGGACAAATAGAATAATGGAATAGAACATAGTCCAGAAACTGACCTTCTCATATACAGTTACTTGGTTTTTGACGATGGCACTATTATAATTCAGTGTGTAGAATGGTCTTTTTAATAAAAAGTGCTGAATTGCTTGTATATCTATAAGAAAAAATTTTATTTTGACCTCTCCTTATACCCTGAACCAAAATTAGTTTGCAATTTGCAAAAATAAGATTAACTGGATCAGAGACCACAATGAGAAATACACAATGTAGCCCGTAGAAGAGAACACAGGAAATTATTTTTATGACCTTGCAATAGGCAAAGATTTTCTAAAGAGTACACAAATATAATTAACCATAATTGATCAATTAGACTTTCAAAAAATTAAGAATTTGCCATATAGTGAGAAAAGTACTGGGGCATGTTTATATATACACATACATATCACTAAGGATTCATATCCTATATATATAAGAAAAAGCAGCCCCATGAGAGTGATAGAAATGGTCAAAAGACTAGAACAGGAACTTACACACACACACACACACACACACATATATACAGTCAATAAGTATATGAAAAAGTCCTCAACATCATTACATATTGGGTAAATGCAATGAGACACCACTACACAATGGCTCAAACTTACAGGACTAATATAAAATTTAATAAATGAAGAAGTAGAGCAACTGGAACTCTCATATACCACTGATTGCAGTATACATTTTGACAACCATTCAAGAAAATTATTTGGTAAGATCTACTTGTGTCACTGCTCACTAGGTAGTCAGGCTGTGCTGCAGGAGAGACTACAACATAGTATGCCCAAGGTTAAATGGCAGATAAGTCCCAGGGAAGACACCAGTGCGTGATTCAAGATCACTGAGAGCAGACAACATGCTAACCATGCTCCAGTAGTGCAGCGTTGACTTACACCAAAATGAGAGAGAGTCCAGCCCCTTGCCATGCATCCATCACCCATGGCCGATGGATCCATTTCACAGCCATGCCAGGTCGTGTGGCTGCAGGCATCCCACTTCATGCTGCAGTAGAGAGACATCCCACTTTCCCATCTTCCCCACTCCCCATGGGATCTGAAATCTTAGTACAAAAAGTTTGGAATATGCCTGGGAGCCATTGATACATGTGCTTAAGCAGAACAAAAGAAAACAAAGGAATGTACACACTAAGTTTGAGACAGGGCAAGATGATAAACCTGGAACAGATTGTGAGCTCTTTATCTCTTTGTAGAGAAGTGTTCCAGGCCAAAGCCCATTCTGATGTGGCTGAGCAGGGTGGAAAGTCTGAGCAGGAACTGGCTTTCCCAACATTACCAATGTGAAATGTAGTCTTCTGTGACCCGGCATGTCCTCTCCTAGGCAGTTTACGCGTGAGTGAGAAATACATGTACAAATATGTTCATAGTAGTTTAATTCTTAATAGTTAAAGCATCGAAAAAACTCAGCCATCACCAATGAAATGGACAAACCAGTGAAGATACATTCCCACAAGGGAAGTCTACACAGCGGGTAGAAGGTACTACTAATTGCAAGACCACCTGCTGACACTCACAGACATTATGTTGAGGGAAAGAAGCCAGACACAAAATATTTCATGATGCATAATTTAATTCTGTTTATATAGAGCTCAAGAAAAGTTAGCCAGCTAAAGTGACAGAAATCAGGATAGTGGTTGTTTACTCAAGTTCTGGCCAGTGGTCTCACAACGTGTAGAGATACGTTAAAACATCATCTAGCTGTAATGTAGAATTTCTCACTTTATGTATCGTATGTTTGCAAAGGGAAAAAGAAAAGAGTAGTCTAGTCTGATACAGAAGTTCATCCTCAACTTCTCCCTCACACACCGGGGTTGATCTGAGGTTCTCCAGACTTGCAGAGGGGTAGGGAGGGCGTGTTCAGTCTTTCTCTTCCTTTGTTCCATTCTCACCGCTCACTAGCTGCATCCCTTAAGTTCAGGCGCAGGAGTGAGAGAGGATTTGAAGGAAAGGCCAAATCTTTCTGGCCTGGGGCTTGTGTGACGAATTCCCAAATTCTGCCCTTTTAAACCCGCGGTGGTTCATCTATGAGGACACCTCCCTCTGCACGGAGACCTTGTAGAAGCAGAGCGCCCCCCTGGCGGACACGTCCCCCTGTACCCTGCACAAGGGCTCTCAGTCACCTCATCATCGCCGGCTGTCCTCTGGGGTTGGGACTCTTAAAACGACTACAGTGCACTACCTCGCATGAGATGACCTCTTTGTACATGAAAATCCCACTGTCTTTGTCTCTCTAAACGCTGGAATTACAGGCGGATCCTATTATTGTCGTTCTGCCTTCACTCTGCAACACAACGCACTTTGGCCAGCTTTTCATAGGAGGATTTCCGCCAAGAGCCAAGCCCTGGTCCCTGTCTCTACAGAGGGCTCTTTAAGCTGTCCTTTGGAGGCAGCTTTCACTCATCTTGAGGTGGTGGGGAGGGGGGTTGAGAGAAAGAAGAGGTGCACAATTTGCCAACAATTCTCTTCAAGAGAGACTTCACCATTCTCTTCTCTCCGATCTTGCAGCCTCCTCTTTACAGACACTCTTGTTGGAAGGCATAACAGGCTAAGGTCTGCAGAACCAGCTCCAGACCACCCCACTGGGGAACCTTGGTTAGCTGGTCTGTCTTCTTCACCTAACACCCCTCATCCTTACTGTGGAATATCAAGAAAATATTGGACACCAATGGAGAAAATGCACCCAGCATCTTGTTGTAAATATATTATTTATTTATTTATCTCTTCACGTGACTACCTCTTCCCCTACTCCCCACATTATCCCCACATTGAGAACAGAGACTGAAACATATTTCTTTGTACCCAAAAGTGCCCAGCTTGGGTCTGACATGGCCTGATACTTAACCAGGTTTGCTGCAAAAAATGCACGAGAGGTATATTTGCTTAGGAACAACACACCAGTCTCATAAATGTGTTATAATTTAGCCATCTATAAAAGTGCAATGGCAATGCCTCTGGATCTGTCAGAATAAGCAGGGTTATACTACAATAATAAATAAAACATAACTCGCAGTGACTTAAAGCACAAAAGTCTCACTCTGACTCACACTGTATGTCCATTGCAAGGAGGTTTTGCCATTGTAGTTGCAGGCTGATGGAGGCTCCATCTCCATGTTTCCATGACCATTGACATAGGGGAAAAGGGGAAAAATTTGAATGAAATGTTGGTTTTTCAAGATTTTGCTCAGAAAACACATGTCAATTTCCCTCATGTTTCATCGCTCAAAGCAGGTTGTAAGATGAAGACAGAAGTGAACGAAATAAAGAACTCAAATCCTCTCGTCGAGAGAGACAGTGAATATTTGTGAATAATAATTCAAGCTAGCATATATATTTCACAAACCAGAATTAGCCACTATTAATATTTACCATATTTGCCTCTAGTACTTTTTATTTTATTTACAAAATGACGGTGGTATTTAATATCTATTAATTGGTATATGCTGGCCACTGTTCTAAACATTTAAATATGTAAATTAATTTTATCCTCCCAATAAGCCTATACAGTTAATACTAATATCATCAGATTTTTAAAATGAGGAAATAGAAGCTCAGAGAAGTTAGGTAACTTGCCCCAAACCACACAGCTAGGAAAAGATGGATTCAAATTCAGCAAATCTGACTGCAGAGCTTATACCCTTATTCCTATCAATCTATCTGAAACATAGTATATAACTACCATATAGAATTATATATAGTATATCTAAACACATACACACACAAATACACACATGTATGATATACTCCTTTTAAATTTAGAATATTAAAAAATATAAAGTCTTTTCTAGAATTCTGTCTTCATCTACTAGACCCTACCTTGTCCCAGTGCCATGAGCTTGGTGCATGTACTTTCAATCTGCACACTTTCACAGAAAAGGTAACCATAAAATATAAAATATTGTGCTGTGCTTCATGTTTAAATAAATGACGTTTTTTGCCACTTGCTTCTTTCTTTTTCTTTTCATCTACTCCTCCGTGCCAAACACCTTTCTTCTGAATTTGGTGGTGGTGTTAGGTTCTGCCAGGTATTTTTTGGGCTTTGACTTTACCCTTGATGTCTCTTCAATGTTGTTCAGCCCTCCCCTCATTCTGATCTTACCTGTACTAAATCTTGCAAACATTCCATAAAATATCTGGCATGCAACCAGTACTCTTCCTCCACTTCCAATGTGGAATAAATATTTTGTTACAGATTTTGGGGGCTTGGAAAGATGAGGGAGGAAAGAGGATAAATGTGCAAGGTCAACTTGCCCTATTATACTAAAGTACAGCATTTAGTTAATTTAGATTGTTTAATTAACCATATCAACCTTTTAATGAATTGGAGATGCTATCATTGGAGGTATATTGGCCTGAGATAAGGACAAACAGACCTATTAATAACTTTCTACGTGACCTTATGCAAGCCACTTAATCAATCTGGGCTTCAGGTTTCTCATCTGAAATATGAGATAAAAACAGTTAATGTCTAAAGTTCCTTTCACCTCTCTGATTTTATGACTCTGTGGTTTTTAACAGCACATTTAATGGAAGCATTTCACTAGGACTGCATTGCACTGCTGTTTGAGAAATTAACCCTCACATGGATATAAAAGTCTTTTCCTAAATAAAAAGTGTCATTCCCTCTGAATTCTGAGTGTACTACAGTGATAGCAAACAGCGTGTGTGCCCACTTTACTTGTCTATCACGTTAATTGTTCATTTACAGTACTTGATACTGTAGATATTTTAAGGACCATTTCTCCTTGATGTTCTTGATGAAAAATGTTATGCTCCATTACTTGGCATTTAGAGCTAATGACTGTTAACTCTCAGCTTGTTGCCAGCCAGCTCCCACTTTTACCTCCAGAACACTTACGATGGCAAAGGGCTTTGCAGATCTTTTGAAAGATATTAAAGACAAGAAAGGTCATGCTCATAAACTCATTGGTCCCTGTTAATTCTTCAACAAAATATTTAATCACATTCCATCCGATAAGAAGGCAGATGCTTTTGGGGAAGCTCCATGTCACTAAGGAAATAGCAAACTACACTACTGCCTATAAAAGGTGAGGTAGCACTTATGTTTCCACAAGAGTCACAAGTTCATTCGTTGCTTCATGCCATGAGACATCATGCAAGTGTCTGATGTATAAAGTGTTCTTTGGATTTGTTTACAGGATGATGGGATAAATTATATTAACCAGCTTATAATTAATAACCATCTTATAATTGGTTATAAATTATATTAACCAATAATAGATAATAATTTATTATTATTAATTAATAAATTAAATTGACCAGCTAATTTATTCAAACATATTAATTATCTAACAGCCAAACAGTTTTTTTTTATACTGTGGTTTGAATTACATTTGACTATTAGAAAGGATCATGAACACCTGCCCCATCAGTGCAGTGGGTCATTTTAACATAGTCATCATTACAGGGGCCATATGGCCTCAGTTGAAGATGTCTTATTACAAAGAAATGTGTATTACAAACATAGATATTTCTTTTTTTGAACAACTTTTTAAAAGTTGTGTTACTAATTTCTCTTTGGTTCTACAAATTGATCCTAATTTTTTGCTCATTCTCATCCTTCACCCCTATAGCTGCATAGCAAAAGAAAAGATTTTCTTATTTTATTCATGCATGTAGTCATCCAACAAGTGAATTTTATTTTTTATATATATATAAACATATATATGAAGTGTGTGTGTGTGTATTTAATGCCTGCTACATGTTAGGCACTATGCTAGACACTAGAATAAAATAATAATTAAGGTAAAAATGGTGACAGTTCTCATAGAATTTACTGGCTAGGAATAACATGGGCAAATGAACAGTCCATTTCAATATATTGTCAGTGTTTCAAATCTTCGAATACTAGGTTTGGTTTGGAGACTAACTTTGCATCTAATAACGCTATATGTGTTTAACCTTTCCTACCCTCCCAAATTAATCATTTAACTTTATATTTGTACAATACTTAAAAATATAATATTGCATCACATTTATGCAGTGCTTAATAGAATAGTAATTATAAACCTTGTTCATAATAATTAAGAGTGCCATGTTAATAGTACTTTAATGTATATTACCTTGATTTCATTTTCAAGTATGACGAGGCTGAGATTCATCCAAGTGACTCATTCAAAGTCATAGAATTAGTGAGTGCAAGAATTAAAATTAAGACCCAGTTTTCCAACTCTTATTCCTCTGCTGACCATCAGCTATAAGGAAAAAAAAAACCTTAGTTTTTGCACAAGAAAGTGGTATTCTCCATTTTTCATTCAATCTTATAAAGTGAGACTAAACAGCACAGGTGGCAAGCAGCTCCAAGAGTGAAATGGACATTTAGGAAGGGCTCTTGTATTTGCATATTTAAAATATGAATCTTCATAGAAAAACGGTTATAATTGATACTCAGATAATAGTAATATGGTGATTAGAAACACACTGAAATTTTAGATCTGAATAATTTAATTTATTTTATTTTATTTCATTTTATTTTGAGACAGAGTCTTACTCTGTCGCCCCAGCTAGAGAGCAGTGGCATCATCAGAGCTCACTGAAGCCTCTAACTCCTGGGCTCAGGTGATCCTCCTGCTCAGCCTGCAGAGTAGCTGGGACTACAAGCATGTGCCACCATGCCCAGCTAATTTTATTTTTGGCTCAGGCTGGTCTTGAACTCCTGAGCTCAAATGATCCTTCCTTCTTGGCCTCCCAGACTTTGAATAATTTTAAATATGTTTATAAGAAATAAAAACATTGCCTGAATAACCCTGGGAGGCAGCATTGAGGATTTCCACATTTAGTATTGCAGTGGACTTTAAGCTTCACATAGTCAGTTGGTTGAGTCTACTCTAAATAATCTGTAAAGATAGCTGTAATGTCAATACCAAAAACATCAGAGAATAGTTGAGCTTCATAACTCTCAGAATGTTGTCTTGACTCATTTTGAGCAATACACACTATGCTGACACATTTTTACTCAATGGCAGAAGAGGCAGGGTAAATATGTTAGCCCTGAGAACTTCTGCTATATAGAGCTCTTCACCAACTTCTTGCTACTAATGAGCACAACTGAACAGAAAGATTTTTAAAAATTTTATATAGTTACATAGACTACTCTTCTCTTATGGAAACGACTGCTTACAACCTCAGAAATTAAGCATTTAAGCCTTTCTTTCTTAAATAAGGCTTAACAACAGAACTCACATTTAATTGTGAAGGATAATCATTGTCATTTCTAGTTAACTTCAATTTCATGAAACTTATGAAGCATACACAAGTGTTCGTGTGCACAAACACACACAGTTTTTAAAAAGATTTTCCAAGTTCAATAGTAAGAAACAAAGTGCAGAACTCTCTTAATGTGTTCGTGGCTGCATTGATTCTTTAAAGTTCATGTTTTCAGGTACATCTCAATTTACAGATGGCTATAAAATAGTCATAAATAACCAAGTATGCCATTTTACCTCAAAGCCTTATTTGAAATATGTTTTACAATGGATGCTTAAAGTATGATATTTAAAGGAAGGCAATTTTAGAAAACTTGAGAGCAGCAATATCATTCATTGAATTAAACAAATAATAAATAAAATTCATCTGATTCCCCTTACTTCTCCTGTATTTCTGACAATAAAACTGAGGGTAAGAGAAAGATAAATCTGGTACTGTTGACAAGGGAAGAACTTATGACCTTCCCTCTCCAACCATATATAAATAAGGATAAAATATATGGGAATATGTGGTATAATTTTCCTGTATCATAGGATGCATAATTCAAGTCACATTATCTTTCATACTACAAATGCTTTAATTTTATCAAAGGAATAAGCTTGATTTTTTTTTTCTCAATAAGGGTCAGCAAATCTGTGATTATAATTTGTTTTGTTTAAGCATGAGCTACTAAAAAACTTTTACAATTAAATGGCAATTTACACTTCTGTGGACAGCAAAAGACCAAGAGCCACTTAGAAATGGCATTCTTATTCCATGATAACATATTTATTTAGTGTCATTGGGCATTGATCAATATCATTTTCTCAAGACCTAGAAAACTTTTCTTTGTGGCTAAAAGACCAATTTATATCAGTAAGTTTACTTCTAGCTGTTAATATCAGAATTTGATTACACATTCCTACATTTGTACTTTATTTTTCCTTTGTGAGACTAAAATTTTCCCTGAAATAAGATGTTATCAAACGCAGTTAGTAGATTAAAAAAATGATGAATCTGATGCTTTTATCATTAGTGAAGTGTTGTGAATTCAAGAGCCATGGAAGGTGTGTGGGTCTTAGGCACTGGAAGAGCTTTGTATATGATGGGGTGCATTAAAACATAATTCCATGGATGCATTGGTTTAGCTGTTTCTCTCTGTAAAAGTTAGATAAGCATTTAGCTGTAAGTAAATGAAAACTTGAGTTACAAGAGTCCAAATGAGTTAGGGTATGTTTTTCTCAAAAAAAAAAAAAAAAAAAAAAAAAAAAAAAAGATTTGGAGTACAAAAGCTTCTGGTATTGGTTTAAGAGCTTGATAGCAGGGATAATGTCCTTGAGATTCCTTGGGCCTCTCCTTCATCCTTCCATCCTGTGGTCCAGGATATCTACTTAAGTCCAGGTATCTTGTCTGTATTCGAGGCCATAACAAAGAAAAAGAAGACTGAGGAACAAAGCCTGGAATGTTTCAAGCCATTAAAAGTGTTTCCATTGTCAATGAAAAGGAATCCAAACTCTGTAAAATAATTTAAATAGGTTTATTCTGAGCCAAGTTTGAGGACCATGGCCCAGAGCCACAACCAAGAAGCCTTGAGCAAGTGGACTTGCTGTGGTTAGATTACAGTTTGGTTTTATCCATTTCAGGGAGGCAGGAGTTACAGATAAAGTCATAAATCAATACGTGGAAGGCATACATTGGTTTTCCCAAAAAGGTGAGATATCTCAAAGGGTGGGGCTTACAGGTTATAGGCAGGTTTAAAGACTTTGATTTGTAATTGGTTAAAGAAATGAAGCTTTGTCTGAAAGCTTGGAAGTGTTTTAAGATAAGAAAGTCCCTTAATCAGTGACAAACCACTGGACATATTCCAAGACTCAGTGATTTGTTATGTAGATTGAGGACCTGCAGGTTTGTCTTGCATAGACTTAAAAGCCTTAAGCCTATTAATGAGTTGCAAAGGATATATACAAGAAGGGAAGGAGCATGATGAGGCATGTCTGACCTCCCTTCTCATTGCCAGTAACTGTTTTAGGGCATCCCCTTGACCATGAGGTGGTCCATTCAGTCAGCTGGGGTTGAGGGGAAAGAGCCTTAGATTTTATTTTAGTTCACACGGTCTTAACTGCCAGTGTCCTGCATAGCAGTACTCTGGCTGCACGGAATCCTGGCAAAAGGAGCAGTGAGATTTTTCAGCTTCTCGATGTAGAGATGAGCAAGAGAGAGGAATTGAGGATAAGGGTTGGGTTTGCATACCCACAGTGACTGTGGCAACTGTTGATTATCAGTCTTTTTTGAACAAAAAGCCATGCAGAAGATACTTGCTGAAAGACTCTAGAGACTGCCAATTCAGAGAAACAATAGTTTGAATTAGCAATCTCCCTTTACTGAACAGAAAAAAAATAATTGGTGACATTTTTAGCACAAGGACTGGTTGAATTTATGACATTATCTATTTATTAATATATAATTTTTCCCCTCCAAGTATTTACTCAAATGTCACCTTCTTAGTGAGGTTTCTATGTTCATTCTGTCTAAAAGCATAACACCCTTTCAGCAAAAAACTTACCATTGTTTCCTATTGCTTTATTTTTTTTCCTATAGGACTTAACACTAATTATATATTTTATATATTTATCCCATTTAGTGTTTTTCTCTCACACTAGAAAATAGGTTTAATAAAGGCAAACACTTTGTCTTTTTGCTCCATGTCTCTCTATCCTATGCATTGCACAAGTACCTGTTGCATTGTAAGGGTTCAATAAGTACACGTTACAGAAACCAATTATCACCACTGAGGTCAGGAAGAACTTTCTAATTAACCAATTAATTCATGTAAGCTGGGACTTTGAGTCTACTTACCCTGTTGAAGATAAGATACAATTATTCACTTCTTGCCACTAGTACTGATTAAACTAAACTCATCATTTGAAATCTACCTGTGCTCAAGACGGCATTGATTGAGCATCTTACATACAGGTAGCCTTACTTTTACAATGGCAGATACCAAAAATTTCTGTTGGACTCTTTATAATTCCAGAAAGCCAAGTTTTTTTGTTTGCTTTTTGTTCTGTTTTGTTTTGTTTCTGCTCAGTGAGGCTAGTCAGTCTGGATAGGGAGAAAGATAATTTGAATAAAGTTGTATATATACATATATACTGAGAAAGATGTACAATAAAAAATTCATCAGAAATGTGGAATACAGTGTAAAGAAAAATTAAAACTCATCTTCAATTTATTTAGGCAATTTCTGCCATTACATAACAATAGTTTTAATGTGAGTGTACTTTTCACAGTTCTTGCAAGCTGTGACCTTATCTATTTTTTGTAACTTGTAAGTTCATAGCTGTATTTCTCTGTCATGCCAATAAGTATGAACCTATCTGCCCAAGGGTTTCCAGCACCTTGAAGGTAGGGATTATGTCATATTCATTTTGTGTCATTTAGTTGAAATATTCATTTTATTAAATATAATCTACTCAGAGAGTGGCTATTAATTGATTAATCTTTGGTCTTGGAATTAGTGGTTCAATTATTTCTTCATAGTTCTAGAGACCAAAAGAGACCTACTTTCTTTCTGATCCTCTTCTGCCATGTGCAAATTTCACGATAAGACAGCCAAACAAACTTATTCTACTAAAAATTATTAATACAGTTTATAAAAAGTATGACCTATTCTAGTTTGTCAATCACTAGATTTTAGTGAAGATCTAAAAGGTCATAGCACAATAGTAGATAATTAGGATATTCTTCTGATATTATATACTTTTTATGCCTTCAAGGAATGTATAATTTTTGACTACTTAGAACTAAGCAAATGGAACACCCCTCAAAAAAGTCAGAGGCCTATCTGCGAATACAGATATTTACACTTCTTGGGTAGAAATGCTGTTACTTTCTGCTTGGCTAATATTGTTTCACAATACTAAAATTCAATACGTTCTGCTAATATACAAATTGTTAACTCTTTTACCTTGAATATTTTACAAAAATAATAGTTGAAATTACTGCCCCATAGAAAGAAACGCAAGCACTTTAAAATTTGAATTCCCTCAACCGAAATTTTACCACTAAAACTCCATGGAGCTTCTTCATGAGCCTACCAGTCATCTTAAATACTGTTTATTGCTGTTAACTTTCTAAGAAGAAAACCAATGAGGCATTGCTAAACTTTTTAGAGCCATGCCATTGAAAAGATTGTGAGGATATAGCCAAGGAAGGGCCTCCAAGTTCAAGTCTATGATTATTTTCAAAATTTGTTTCAATGACCAAGTCTGCTCTCTGGGTCATATAATTGATTAAAGGATTTTCCCCCTCTGGCCTCTGTGCTTGGCAGGCTGCCACTAAGTGAATTTATATCATAATGAAATCCAAGGGTTTATATAAGAACCATGTGATAACATCCTCTTAAACCCACATTAGAGAGTTTTTAAAGAGATCTTGCTAAGTTTTGAGTCCTAGTTTTTACGTTCGTGACCATAAGATTGATTCCACAAGTTCTTGCCGATGTGTTCTCCTCATTCCCACTGTGCAAACGGTGTTCAAATTTCTCGCTAGAGACATTAGACCAACCTATATGATGAAGACCTCCAGTGGATAATATTAAAAAATTGTAAGCTTCCATTGTGAGCCAGTATGTATTCTAATATTAAGGGGTCCTTAAACAGTGTCGGGTGGTCAGATCAACCAGTATTGCCCAAGTTAACATAAATTGGCAGGCATTTCACAGCTTCCTGCTTGTGGTGAGCCTACTTTCAAGATTGTTTTTCACAGAACTACCATAATTAGCAGGTAAAGGGCATGAAATCTCTTCATAATGAGGTTCTAGTTTAGACAGTTAGACTAGTCTCAGCTACAAGGGCAAGAGATTCCTTTGGAGACAGGTCATCTAAAAAGAGAGAGGAAACAAACCCAGGGGAGAAACTCAGAAGTGTTCAGCCTGAGTGATAAACCCTTGTCATACATAGATGTGACACACAGCCACACATTTGCAGCATTCCATGGCATATCAGGAAGTGTGTATTTCTGTGAAGGAGTTTAGGAAATTTCACCCCAAAATATGACTCCTTGGTATAAAGAGTATTTTGAATTAAAGACCCTTAGAGATCAACAAACCTTGGAAAGGGCTTTTCCTCTATCTGCACAAACAAGATGGCCCATCTAAAAGAACAATTGACTTCCCTTACCCTCTCTGTTATCTCAATATATTGGGGGAAATTCGAAGATTGAGAATGCAACCAGACCTGACCCAAATAATTTTAAATATAATACCTTCCTCTCAGGTTAATTTACAAGTTAATTTCTTTCCTGCCATCCATTCATTCTCCCAAGTATCTATTCATCCTCTCTAGCAACCATTTGTTGCCGCTAAACAGAGTTACCTATATTCCTCCTCTCCCCCTCTCCTCTAAAAGGAGGGTATTTAAATTTCTGGACCTCACTGGGATATGGGGTAATCACTCTGTGATTCTCCCCATGTGCATGGTAAATAAACCTCTGTCTCTCATCAATTTGCCTTAATTGTGTGTTGATAGTTCAGTAAACTTTCTGGGATAGGGAAGTTTTCCCTCATATCCCCCCTCCCCAGTGTATTATGTAGATTAGCACAGATCAATTAGTAAAAGAAACAGAAATATCAAAACATAAAAACTAAATTAATTGTATTTGGAGTATATAGATACATGCATCAGATCTTAACATTGACTAACTCAAGGAATTTCTTATAATTTGCACATCAGCTTTGCTTCCAGGAAACAACTGATTTACTCTGGGTTGATACACAACAAAACCTGATGTCAAAGAAGATGAGGACTTCAGTGACTTTTGCCTAATTACTTTCATTGTCATCCCCACACTAGAGATAGACTGATATTGAGTATCAGAGTTTCAGTTTCACTAGTTATTTGTGAATATTATATATAATTTTTAAACATATTTATATTCATGTAACTACTTAGCAACTATGCATAGTATATTCAATATTTTCAATATAGTATATTCAACATTCAATATTTAGTAATTTTAACAAATTATTTTACTGCCTTTATTAAAGGCTAGGTTACAAAATAATTTTATGGGATGTTATCTAGGTGTCATTCATTACATAGATCAAGTTAACACTCTTAATAGCACAAGATAAATTGTACTGAGTTCCAAAACGCCTAGAGAACAGTTGGGAATATTGTTCAATTTCTATCTCCCGTAAGGCAACTGTATCTGCTAACGTAAATTTTTAAAATGAATTACATGGAATTTTAAGAATAAAAATAAAATCACAACATAGCACAGTAGCTGAAGGGTAAAAATTGAATTTTATGACAATGTGAGATTTTTACTCCATTTCCCTGGACCTTCTGTCCCCTCTTTCCCACCCCACAAACATCTAGAACTATAGACTTCTCTGACACTTGCTGAAGGCTGGGAGGCGGCCACCAACTGTGCTATATACAAATGTATGGTAAGAGTTGTGGCATGTTAACAAGAGTTTTAATATTTGGGGGATTCAAATTAATATTCAATTTTAGTTAAAAAATTAGTTTTCCTTAAACCTTTTAGTTCATCTAACAATGAAATTTTAAACACTTATAAGTAACATTTTAGTAAGTAAACATAAGAGCAGTCTATTTTATTTTATTTAAAATTAATGGTTGATTAACCCAAGTTAACCAGATAATGTCCCCCAACCAGTGGTTCCACCTACAAACTTACATTCTTTTAAGCATACTAAACTGAATTTATAAATTTAATATATTTAATTTCTTAAACATAAGAAATGTTATTAATTTAACAAATAAATTAATAAAAGCTGAGACCCGAGTAGCCACAAATATTCCCAAACTCAGTTTACAAACATAATTATGTTTTCTCACAGCTGAAAACACAAAACTAATATATCAAATTCTTTTAATATTACAAATATTTTAAATAATATACACAGATTATCCCAAATTTAACATAAACTATTAATACTCCAGGTGTGATTAACCATTAGGTCTATACGTATTTCTTTGCCTGCCCACTACTCCAGAGAGTTCTAAAGGAAGTCTTTTTAACAATGTCTCAGTAGCCTGATGTTACTGACTTGAGCATGGTGGTTATCAGTTTGAACTTGAGATGGCAGCGTGAATTCCACCGGAATAATTTTCACAAAGTCTTTCTTCTTATCACTGTGTTGGCAGGTAAACTAAAGTCTCTGCCTTTGACCTGAAATTTGGTTTTACATTCTATCCCCCTACTCAATGTTCTGTAGCCTCATCAGGTTTTAAGGGTACTTGTGTTAGAAAAAATTTTGCCCTAAACACAGGTTCTTGAATTTTCCACTTAATATCTTTCTCATTAGCAATGGCTCTATTATCATTTTAATAATATCCTCTGGATTCCAGCAGTCCTTTTATAGTTTTTTTTTTCCTTGCTCTTCATTGGCCACAAATATGTAGGACTGACAACCTCACTGAATAAATGTTTGAAGGATGATTTTTTAATGCAACTAAAGAGGACATACTATCTATTTGATGCAGATAGTTGCAAAATACATTCATTTAGTATTTTGCTTCAACATAATTTACTTTGAGACTGACTGGGCAAATACTCCCATACCCTCAAGTTTCTCTAACACTAACATATAGACACCAATAAATCCTTGTTGGTTGAAGATGCCTGAATGGGAAATGCTATGGAAGGACTAGAAAAGACATCTCTCTCCACCCCTTCCCCACACACAGACACACACACACACACACACACTCCCCAATCACATGTGTCCAGTTTGAGAGTTAACTGCAGTGCCATGAAGACATTCATTTATTTATTTCCTGGTGTATAATGTTGATGAAGGTATATTACTTTGCATATACCCTATAGCCAAGCCATTGGTACAACCAAGTTATTGTTTTTCTAAAAAAGTGAGATTGGTATTCTAATCTGACATATTATCTTATTATTTTCCCTGGAAGGGATTGTAGAGCAATGGGGTTATATAACAATTTTTAAAAATTATTTGGGATATAAAGAAATATTTGTTCATGCACATTTTATAAGTAGATATGTATCTTTACCTACATCAAACAAATGCACTAAATGGGATTTTTAAGCAAGGAGTAAGCCATACATTCTTCCTTGGGGCAGATTTGCAAGGGATACAGTAAATTTGGAAATACTTAGCTTAAAAACAATGATGCCATAGTCTCTTAAGCCCATATCCTTTCCAAGAAAAGGAAAAAGTCCTGGCAGACTTCAGGTCCCATTTGGGTTTGTGCTGAGAGTTTCCAAAATCAAAGCTGAAATTTACGGATCTTCATTCGTCTATAAGCTGCCATTTAGGGTACAATGGGGAAAAGAATTGAAGCGGAAAATAAAAATGTCCTACGAAAGCTCATCTATAGTCCTTGGTTATCTTTATAAAAACTTTTCATTGATGATAGCTAAAGTAACCTGAACAAAGAAAAAATTACCTCAATTCTGAAAAATCTGAAAAACAAATTCATCTTCCGAGACAGCGTTAGTGTTATTGTGAAAAATAACCAATTAGCCAGATCTAGACCGCAGGTGAAAGCCGCAGTCATATTACCAGTTGCAAACATAAATTCAGAAAGCACAGTGTCCTTAAAGATAATTGTATCAAACAAGTAAATATGTTTACTTCCAAAAGCAGAAAATAGAGAAAAGAAAAAAACAATCAAGTTACTCAGTACCACCGCGTAGAAAGAACTACTGTTAACCATTTGGTGCAGATTCTGCAGGCATTTTTCCCTGTCCAGGGAAAGAGGGTGGAGATTGGCAAGTGAGAGGCTCCAAAGCAGTTGCAGGACTTTAGAGAATGGGAGAAGAGATAAAACCGGTTGTTGAATGATGAATTTGATACCTGTTAAATTTCTTTGATAACTATAGATTTTATATGTGTTTTAATTAACCTGATCCTTAGACATAACTTCTTTAAATGCAACTTCTTTCACAGTTTAGACCTCATGAAACCTCTGGATTTATCAGGGCTATAGTAATGTTTTTAACCTATTTTATATCACACACTCTATTGTTAAAATATTTTTGTATTGATTGTGGATGGAAAAATCCAAACTCTGAAATATTTGAAAGAAGTTTATTCTGAGCCAAATTTGAGGACCATGACCCGGAGCCACTCCCAAGAAGCCTTGAGCAAGTGGACTCGATGTGGCTGGATTACAGTTTGGTTTTCTACATTTCAGGGAGACAGGGGTTACAGGTAAAGTCATAAATTAATACATGGGAGGTATACATTGCCTTGGCCCGAAAAGGTGGGCCATCTCGAAGAGGGGGCTTACAGGTTATAGGTGGGTTTAAAGGGTGGGTTTGGCTTGTAATTGGTTAAAGACATGAAGCTTGTGTAAAGGGTTGGAATGTTTTAACATAAGGAGCTGTTATCAGAGATAAGCCACCAGACACAGATTTGTTGTGTAAATTGAAGACCTGCAGGTTTGTCTTGCATACCCTTAGGCCTATCAATGGGTCACAAAGGACATCTCCAAGAAGGGAGGGGGCATGATGAGGCATGTCTGACCTCCCTCCTCCTGGCAGACAATTTATTTTTAGGATATTCCTTTGGCCACAAGGGAGTCCATTCAGTCAGCGGGTGGGAGGGTGAGCCTTAAATTTGTATTTTGGTTCACATGATAAAATATTTCTATGATATGGCAGAATTTTTTTTTTTTTTAGAAATGTGACATATTTTAGTAATCGAACCAATTTGCAAAAATACATATATGGTCTTCTTTTCCTATTACATAAAGTGCTACAACTGGAGTTAGATAACTGTGCACATTTATGATTATTTCTTAGAATAAATGCCTAATAGTAAAAAACTATGAATTAAAGATAAATTAATACACTAATCCTAGTCACCTGTCCCTTCTCCTCTCATAAATACCCTTTAAAATAATTACATTATAGAAAAATTAACCCAGAAGCAAGGATTATGCTATATTTGAAGTTGACTAAAATCTCAAAAGAATAGGATACAATGCACTTTAAGAGTTTGTGGTAGGGGTCCCCAGGACCCTGTAAAACAGGAAGAAATTCTGTGGGAACTCTGTACCAGGGACAAAAGGTGTAAAGTTGTAAAAACTGCTAACGGATCTAGATTGTAAAACTGCTAGCTTGCTTTATGTGACTTCTATAATTTACTTACTTACAAAGAGCAGGCTGGCACTAAAAAGATAAGACTCAAGGCCAACATGCATGCCTGGCCACTGCCTGCTTAGGGCCCTGCCCCCACTAGGAATAGAGATAACAGTATTGTAGCTGTGCCCCTCACCCTTCCTAAAAATATATAAAGGACTGTTACACTCTTTGTTCAGGGCTCAGAATTTGGACCCTGACCTCTGAGCCTCACAAGTGAATAAAGGCTTGTCTTCTCCCTCGCCTGATCTCTGTGTTAGTCATTTGGAGAAAGCTTCCCCTTCTCATCCTGCAATAAGTTCAATATATATTACTAACATTCAATCTCTTTCTTATGTCTAGATAATTGATAAAATAAGAAACAAAGCCCTGATTTGTAGTGTTTGCCAACTTCTATGGCGTAAATACTCCCACTCTTAGAGATTTCAAATTGTCTTCGTGGCATTTTTGAACACAAAGTTGGGAAGAAATACGCAAAAGGACATCATTAGGTAGCATTCACCACACAGAAAGAATAGATGTAAATAACCTCAAGATTGTCAACAATAAAAAGCAGTAAAATAATTAATTGATGAGTTTTTAATACTATCTTTGTTTTTAATATATCTCATTTAACTTTAAGTGTATGTAACATAATGTTTAATAATAGCTATATTTAACAACCAGCTCACAAAATTCCTCATAATTTGACAGTGAGCTTTTCTGAGTAGTTACAAGCCAACTCCCACACACCCACCACCCCTTGGGGATTTCACTCCTGCTGGTAATTCTTCCAGGATTGTTCTCCTCCCACCCCTTTGAATACGTTGTATAACTCCCATTTCTTCTTTTCTTTATTCAAGTTTAACTATTTATATCCATCCCATTAATAGATGTTAAATATTTAAAAATCTATCTTAATTGACAAATAAAAAATGTTTATATTTATGGTGTACAAAAAGATATTTGATATATGTATACATTGTGGAATGACTAAATCCAGCTATTTAACCTCTGCATTATCTCACAGACTTACCATTCTACTCTCTCTGCTCCTATAAAGGGAACTTTTTTAGATTTGGACATATAAGTGAAATAATGAAATACTGTATTTTTTCTTTCTGTGCCTGGCTTATTTCACTTAGCATGACATTCTCCAGGTTCATTCATATTGTCATAAATAATACAATTTCTTTCTTTTATAAGGCTGAGTAGCATTCAGTTGTGTATATAATCCACGTTGTCTTTACACATTTATTCATTTATGGGTGCTTAGATTACTTCCATATCTTGACTATTGTGAATAATGTTACCATGAACGTGGGAGTGTAGCTATTTCTTCAACGTACTGACTTTATTACCCTAACCCAGGAGTGGGATGCTGGATTATATGGTAGTCCTATTTTTAATTTTTTTGAGAAATCTCCACAAAACTCTCATTTTATAAAAAGGCCTACTCTGATCACATTATTTAATACTGTAGCTCATCCCCACTGCCTCCCTTGCATACTCTGTTCTACTAACTGTATTCCAGGAATTTTATCTATGTAATTTCTCTCCTTGACTATACTATTTCATTTATTTATCAAGTTTATTTATATTTTAGCCCCCCCCCATCTAAAATATAAGCCTAATAGAAACAGGAATCTCTGTCCCTTTCAGTATTATAGCCGATAACCTAAAGCAGAGATTCCACTTAGTTTCAACTCATGTCACTTCTCCAGTGAATGTTTAAAAATCTCCAAACATTCAAGTGTCACTTTAATCAATCTTCCAGTCTGTCTTTAATTCTGCTTGTCAATGCTCATTGTCCATTATATCAAAACAAATCATTCAAAATGTTAAGAATTCATTCAATTTTTTATGAACTTGATTGAGAAAAAAATATAGATTTCTTGATTACATTCAACTAAACTGCTGTTTGGGAGGTTTTATGCCAAACACCCCTGGGTGTGTCAATTCAATCTGTGCTTTCAGAGATAGCAGTTAAAATAATACAATCATAATTGTGGCTGCTGAAAGTTTTTCAGCAGATTTATTGCCCAAATACAAGAGAGTTGATAATTAGCACATGTACAAAATTGCTCTCACCAAAGTTCCTAATGGCTTGACTGGATGTAGTCAGAGCCCCTGAATGTGCATTCATGACTCAACCAGATTCTGTACTTGAATTTAGAGTTGGTACAATTTTGGGCAAAAACATTATAGTGTTAGTGAGTGGTAGAGTGGTAGTGGTACCTGAGTCCTATCTTCTGTTCATTAAGCAAGTTTTGTATCTATTAATGTTAATATTATCCATTTACCATACAGCTTAATGAGCTTTAGTTAGAAAGAAGCACCTAACTAACTGGCTTAAAGACAACTTGAAATATCTTCAGGGAACTGAAAGTCAAAAGATAGTCAGATAATTAAGCTTACCATTAACTTAAGCGATATACACTATAAATTGACAATTTCTTTGAATTGAAAAATCTTACGTATTTTCTTTTTAAGAAAATGTACAGTCGATGATTTGTAGCATATTCACAGAGTTAAATGGCCATCACTGCTGTCTAATTCCAGAATGTTTTCATCATCCCCAAAACAAATGCCATGACCATTAGTAGTCACTCCCATTCCTACCTTCCTCTGGGACCTTTCAGTGCTAATCTATTTTCTGTCTCTATTGATTTGTCTATTTTGGACTTTTCATATAAATTGAATCTTGCCATATATGGCCTTTTATGTCTGACTTCTTTCATTTAGTATAATGTTTTCAAAGTTCATCCACATTGAAGCAGTATATCAGTACTTCAACCCCCGCTTTAACTGCTTTGTAGAAATAAAATTCACATATCAGACAATTCACACATTTAAAGTGTAAAATTCAATGGTTTTTAGCATATTCACAGAGTTGAGTATTCATCACCAAAATCAATGTTAGAACATTTCATTGTCCAGAAAGAAACCCTCTATGCAGCCCTTAGCCCTAACCCCACAATTCTCCACTCCACTTCCTTCCCCTCCTCAGCCCTAGACAACCACTCATCTACTATTTTTCTCTACAAATTTGCCTATTCTACCCATATCATGCAAAAGAATCATATGATACATGGTCTTTTGTGACTGGCTTCTCTCACTTAACATGTTTTCAAGGTTCATCTATTTTATAGCAGATATCGGTGATTCATTCTTTTTTATTACCAAATAATATTCTATTGTTTGGATATATAGCATTCTACCAGTTCATCAGTTGATGAACATTTGGGTTGCTTCCACTCTTTGATAATTATAAGTAATGCTGCTATGAACATTCATGTACAAGTTTTTGTGTGGACATATACTTTCTCTTAGTTATATACATAATTTTATGGGTTATATGTTATATAATTCTGTAATTATATGCCTAATTATGGAGTTGTGGGGTCATATGGTAAATCTATGTTTAACCATTTGAAGAACTGTCAACCTTTTCCAAAGTGTCTGTACCATTTTGATTTTTCATGAGAAATGAGTAAGTATTCCAATCTCTCCACATCCTTATCAACACTTATTATCTATCTTTTTTTGTTTTAGCTAACTTAGCGGGTATGAATTGGTATCTCGTTCTGGTTTTAAATTGCATGTCCCCAATGACTAATGATGTCGGGCATTTTTTTATGTGCTTAGTGGCCACTTATATATTTTCTTTGCAGAAATAAATCTAAATCTTTCATGATTTTAAAAAATTGGGGTATATGTCTTTTATTATTGAATTATATTCAAGGGTTCTCTTTATATTCTGGACACTGGAGCTTTATCAAATATATGATTTGGAAATATTTTATTCCATTCCGTGGATTGCCTTCTCTTTCTTGATAATATCTACCTATACCAAATACCATAGGCTGGGTGCCTTAGACAACAAATATTTATTTTTCAGAATTTTAGTGGCCAGAAAGTTCAAGATCAAGGTGCTAGTAGATTTAGTTCTCTTCCTGGCTCACTCTGTCACCCAGGCTGGAGTTCAGTGACATAATTATAACCTACTGCATCCTCGAACTCCTGGGCTCAAGCAATCCTCTCACTGCTCAGCCTCCCAATTAGCTGGGATGACAAGCACAAGCCACTATGCTCAGCCCTAGCCCAGGAGTTTGAGGCCAGCCTTAGCAACAAAATGAGCCCTAGTCTCTTAAAAAAAAAAAAAATCATGACTTCACTGTGATATTTAAAATTCAATTTTAACATTACATTTATGTTTGTATCTCTTGTTCTATTCACTGAATAATTTCGCTCCTAATAACATTAACAAACGTACTTGTTTGCTTTATCCTGCAAGACAGAATTTCTAAATATTCAAATAGTTTCAAAATTACAATATGCCATTATTACTAATAATAACACTACTAAATGAAATTTCAAATTTCTTCACACTTTTTTTGTCATTAGACAGCTATTTTGCTCTTTTAATTATTTCACTATGTAAAACACTTACATGGTTCAGAAGTCAAAATCATACAAAATGACAGATTTTAAATTTTCACTTCTGTCACATATCCTATGAATTCCCCACACCCACCTTTTTTAAAAATAAATTTTTAATACTATTATAAAACAGCTTTAGATTTATGGAAAAATTGCAAAGACAGTGAAGTTTCCATGTACCCTGAACCCAATTTCCCATATCATTGACATTTTATATTGGTACAATACATTTTTTCCAAATAATATTCACTAAAGTCCACAGTTTTTTCAGATTTCTCTATTTTTTTCTTTTTCTGTAATGTCTTTTTTCTGCTCCAAGTTCCCATCCAGGACATCACATTATATTTAGATGTCATGTCTCCTTGGGTCCCTTTTGTGACATATTTTCAGATTTTCCTTGCTTTCTTGACCTTGACAGTTTTAGAAGTACTGGTCAGATGTGTTACACAATTTCCTGAAATTTTGGTTTGTCTAATGTTTTTCTCATGGTCAGACAGAGGTTTTGGGTTTTGGCGAAGACCACAGAGATAAAATACCATTCTCATTGTACATACTATCAAAATGACTTACACCTATTAACACTGGCCATGATGTTGACCCGGCTAAAGGAGTGTTTGTCAGGTTTTCCCCTGAAAATCTATACTTTCCCCGCCTTTCCATACTACTCTCTGAAAAAACATCAATGTGTGCAGCCCACACTTAAAGAGTGGAGAGTTATGGTCCACCTTCTTGAGGGACGAGTATCTAACATGAATTATTTCAAATACTTCACAGGATAGTTGTCTTTTTCCCCCTCCATTCATTGATTAGTTAGTTAATTAATCTATCGAGCTATGTATTCAACCATGTATTTCGTTAGTATGAACTCATGAATATTTATTGCATAGTTTGGGTTATAAACAAATACTATTTTATTTTGTTTCACAAGTTGACATTTGAGAACTTCTTTTGGCTGGCTCCTGAGTCCCTTTGACTCATACCACCTTTATTCTGGTTTTTGTTTGTTTGTTTTTTGTGCACTTCCTTAATTCTGGCACTACACGATGCTCCAGACCCATCTTAAATATTTCCTTTCCCGGTTATATAATCAGCCATTTCTTCGAAGAGCCTCTTATTGGGGAATGGTATTAGAAACCATAATCTAGGTGCTAAGTGTACTTGTAGCTACTAGGATTAACCCACATTTGATAGAAATTATTTTTATTAGATTCCAGATTATAATAGCTGTATTTTATTTGTAAAAATAAATATAAGTGTGCATGCAAAACCAACAAATAAGTGTATATGATATACATTTAGATATTCATACATTTTTCATTGAATGAATTTTATTAGGCATTTTTATCAGTTTTTTTAAGATGCCTGTTCAGATTCTATGAATACGATCATATTGTTTTGCCATATATATATGAAGTTATATATGTATGTGTGTATATATATGTTTATATATATATATACACATATATATATATAAAGTCATGTCCTTTAGATGGATAGACAGAGCGGCATTTCATTAATGTATTTATTAATATTGAGCCATCTTGCCTTTCTGAAATAAATCCAGTTCCTGGTATATTTTACTATGTAACATCTTTTTATTATACATGTAGTTTTTATTTTTTATTTGCAATTTTTATCAGATTTAGATACCAAAGAGAATTTGGAATAATTTGAGGAGCTAGAATATTATCTTTTTGGGGGGTGTATATTTCACAGCCAGATTTTTGAAAATCATTTTAAAAATTTTTTAAAAATTCCTTCAATTGATTTAGGGGGTACAAATGGTTTTTTGTTACATGGATGAATTGTGTAGTGGAGAAGTCTAGGCTTCTAGATTTCTAGTTTACCTATAACTAAATAGTATACATTGTACCCAATAGGTAATTTTTCATCCCACACCCCCCTCTCATCCTCCCCCTTCTGCAGCTCCAATGTCCATTATACCACTCTATATAATCATGCATACCCATTGCTAAGCTCCAACTTATAAGTGAGAATATGTGGTATTTGGATTTTTTGTTCCTGGCTGATTTAACTGAGGATAATTGCCTTCAGTTCCATCCAAGTTGCTGCAAAAGTCATTATCTGACTCTTTTTCATGGCTGAGTAGTATTCCACACACACCACATTTTCTTTATCTACATCAGTTGGTGGGCACTTACGTTAGTCCCATATCTTTGCAATTGTGAGTTGTGCTGTGATAAACATGTGAGTGCAGGTATCTTTTTTATAAAATGACTTTTCCCTTGGGTAGATCTCCAGTAGTGGGATTGCTGGATTGATTGATAGCTCTACTTTTAATTCTTTGAGAAATCTCCATATTGTTTTCTGTAGAGGGTGTACTAATTTTCATTCTCACCATTCCCTTTTCATTGCATCTGTGCCAGCATTTATTATTTTTTGACTTTTTAATAATGGCCATTCTGACAGGGGTAAGGTGGTATCTCATTGTGGTTTTAATTTGTATTTCCCTGATGATTAGTGATGTTAAGCATTTATTCACATGTTTTTTGGCCATTTGTTACTCCTTGTTTGAAAAATGTCTGTTTATGTCTTTGGCCTACTTTTTAATGGGGTTATTTGTTTTACTCTTGCTAATTTGTTTGAATTTCTTATAGATTCTGAATATTAGTCCCTTGTCAGATGTTTAGTTTGCAAACATTTTCTCCCATTCCACAGGTTACCTATTTACTCCCTTGATTATTTCTTTTGCTGAGCAGGAGCTTTTTAGTTTAATTAAATCCCATTATTTGTTTTTGTTGCTTGCTTTTGGGATCTTAGTCATAAATTGTTTACCTAGGCCAATGTCCAGATGAGATTTTCCTATGTTTTCTTCTAATATTCTTATGGTTTCATGTCTTACTTTTAAATCATTAGTCCATCTGGAGTTAATTTTTGTGTATGATGAGAGTTAGGGATCCAGTTTCATTCTTCTGCATGAGGCTATCTGATTTTCCCAGCACCATTTACTGAACAGGATGTCCTTTTCCCAGAGTATGTTTTTGTTTGCTTTGTTAAAGATCAGTTGGTTGCAGATATTTGGTTTTATTTATGGGTTCTCTATTCTGTTCCATTAGTTTATGTGTCTACTTTTATACCAATACTATGCTGTTTTGGTTACTATAACCTTGTAGTATAATTTACAGTCAGCTAACATGATGCCCCAGATTTAATTCTGTGAAAATGACATTGGTATTTTGTTGGGAATTGCATTGAATCTGTAGATTACTTTAGACAGTATGGACATAGTAACTGTGAAGGTTTGATGGAATTCACCTGTAAAATCAACAGGGCCTGGTTCTTTTGAAGGGAGGGATTTTTATTAGTTTTTAAAAAAATTTTAGGAAAATTACACTGACTAGATTTTCATTTCTACTACTATTAGTTTTAGGAATATACATCTTTACAAAATTATCTAACACATCTAGATTTTAAAATTATTTACATAGAATTGGGCAAAATAGATTCCTATGATTCCTTAAATTTTTCCTTTTTTCAATGATTATTTACCTTGCCACTACTCATTTCTTTCCTTTTCAAACATTGTTGGTCAGTATGTTTTTAAATCTCTTTTGTTCATTGACAATTATTTATTTATATAACTGTTTATTAATTTTTGTTTTCTAAGTTAAAATTTTTCAGTTTTATTTCTTTTATATCTTTATTTCAGAATAGTTTGCTATCATTGTCTAAACTTTTGAGTTGGATATTCAGTTCACTCATGGCAATTTTTTAGTTTTTAATCGATATAAGTATTTAAGATTATCTTTGATCATTGCTTTAATTATATCTCATATGTAGTGTTTTTATTATTTACTTTTAAAATTCTAAAATATTATTTGGTTTAATCAAATTCATTTTTGCCTACACATATGTAGTTCTTAAATTTCCAGTTAAGTCTTTATCTCCCTTATTTTCCGGGGATCAGATCAGATAATATTAAGATGTTATTTCTACTTTAACTTACTGGGTATTATCTGCTCCCAATAATTGGTCAATATTCATGAATTTTCTTTATGCATTTAGAAAGAAGGTGCATTTACTATTATCGGGGGTGCAGAGTTCAATATGTATCAATCAGATGTTGTGGCCCCACTTGGGGAGGAGAAGTGAACACAGAAGACAAACGACAGACGACAGACACACAAAGACAGTACAAGACTGCAGCACCTCTCTCCTGCAGCGTCTTTATTTTTAACACTGTTCTTTTGGCATCTGTCCCAGTCTACTCCAGCTTTTCCCACCACTATTTTCTGTTCCCAGAATGTTTTCGTCTCAGCATGGACTGGTTCTCACCGCTCTGTCTCAGGGAGATGATGTTTGCGTCTCCTCCTTTGCCCTTTCCCGTTTGCGGGTCAAGGCACCCTGGCTTGTTTGCAAGTCACAAGGTGTCTTGAGAAACAATCCGAGTGAGAACAGGTGTTCCGAGAACTGCTTTTTTCAAGCATGGCTGAGAGATGACCCGGTGTCCACTCCAATCAGATATAACTTTTTGGTCTTTGTGTATTTATTTTTTTGTCCTATACTGAGAGTGGCATTTTACTCTCCTATTTTTAATGTTCCTATTTCTTACATATCCAATATGTATAATGATGGTTGACATGTTATTATACGTGATAATTGTTATATCATCTTTGTAAGTTATGTCCTTACATAATGGGACATTTGTTATCCAGTTTAATGCTTTCTGACCTGAATTATGTTTTCAGATATCAAAATCACAGCCCCTTTTTATGTCTGTTTGAATTTGCATGGTATACATTATTCATTCTTTTATTTTTAGTTCTTCTGAACCATTTTGGCTTAGATTTTACTCTTTTATATAGCATAGATTAGGAATTTGTGTGAAAACTAAATTTTTTTGTCTTAATAGAGGTGTTAGGCCCATTTACACTTATTATTTGATCTCAGCTCAGTGATTTTTTATGTGATATTCATTCTGATTTTCTCTATTTGGGTTTTTCTTTCTCACTCTCGCTTTCACTCTGCCTTCCTTGAAACCGCTGTATGAATACTTATGTATACACATATACATTTTATTTGAAATGTAGGATAGTCTATGTGTGTTTTTTGTTGCTGTTTTTTTTTTTTCAGTTATAATTTTGTAGTAATACTTTTATATAATAGCATCTTTAGTTCTCTTTTTAAAATTTGAACTTTACTGTTTGGTTTGTCTGATTTAAATGCTATTTTTGGCTTCTATTTATCTTACATATGACAATCAATGAATTTATTTCACTCCCCCTTTTTCTCTCTTGTGCTTCCATTTTTTAAAGTTATATTTCTTATGTTTGAACATACTATATCTGCATTATATTCTTGTATCTTTATCCATATTTGAGTCTTAAATTTAAAATTAAATATGCAGTACTCTCTGCCAATGATTTTGCCAGTTTCTACAATCATGTTTTAGGTGGAAAATGTTTATCTACTAGTAATTTCCTCAAAAAAATGCCTGAGAACTATAGTCATAGAGTTCTAAAGGGCTTATAATTATTTTTTTTCCTATAGCCTGATATTGAGGGAAAAAACTGAAGTGAAGGTAAAATAATTAAATCATAATTTTTTGAGTTTCTTAAAACTATTTGTCTATTGTTGTACTGCTTTCCATCTTTTTGTTAAGGGAGAAGTCTAATTTCAACCTAATTTTCTTTCATTTGTAAGGGATTTGATTTTCTTTGTCTGAGTCTGACAAATTTTTCCTTCATCTTTAAAAGCCAATAATTGAATTAGAAAATAACCAGAAATTGACAATTCAAGTCTTCTTTGAGAAAACTTTTCTTGAATTATAGCTTTAAATATCTATTCCATTTCTATTTTATTATTTTTTTTCCAGAGATCCCACATATATAAATGTTGAATTTTCTTTGCTTATTTATTCCTTCCATTTGACACTTTTTACTTTTTTTATTTTTGTTTTTCTTTTTTTCTCTTTTTATTCCTATCATCTTTTCTTCTGTTTTGAGATGATTTTATTTTTTTATCAGCTTTTATTTTACATATCTCTGCTGCTTGTTCTGAGTTTTTAAATTTATGATTTGTGACATTTATATTTATCTTCCATATTAAGTGTTGCTTAATATGGAAGCGCAACTTAATGGACCATATTAGTCAATCCTAGTTGATGGAATCTGTGTTCTCCCAGGACTTTGTCCAATCTACACATGACTTGCAACAAATTTATGGATTCTATGTTCCACTTAAGTGGTTTAGTTTATTTATTCGTTCATTTTTATGTAACTTGAAGTCTGTACCATTATCTACCTTCTAGTTATCTGGGTGTCCATTCTGGGAGATTTTATTTATTTTCATTGTTAATCTGTGTGAGGTTTTTGATAACATGGTAAGATTTAAAGTTAGGGGACTGTCATCTTTGCAAAATTCTTCTCCATGAGGAGTTTCTAAGTTAATAGGGAGATTTATTTTAGTTTGTTCTATATTAATTTGAATAAATTCTGAATTAGTGAGGATTAAATTAATGAGATGATAGACTAATAATAATAATGATGATAATAATGATACAACAAGAGAATATACAGAGCCTTATTTTTAAATTATCTACTTTAATTTACAGTAGATCTTTTTTATCTTGTTAAAAAAGTATTCAATAGCCTGGAATACTATTATTATGACTTGGCCAAAATTCGGATAAATCCAGTAGAATTGATAATATGCTCTTTGATCTGACTTGTTATGGTCCATTAGGTTGCATTAAACAGCACATTGCAGCTTGTCAGAGAAGATAAAATGAGAAGAAAACTAAGCCATGGTAGTCAGGGGAACGTTCTCATTTTGCAATGATATTTGATGTTGTAGTCTAATTGCCATTTTATCCAACTTCAATCTATTTGACTGAATAGATAATTTACCATTTTTTTGACCTTTCTTAGTCTACCCTTCAATGCCATTTTACAAGATGCTCACATCTTCAAATATTGGCTAATGCACCTTTAACTATCATTCTAAGGTCATCATGGCACTTACATAATTAAAATTTAATACAATGTATTACACCTTCAACAAAAATTAAACACCCTAGATTTAAGAAATATAGGCAAAAAGTGGATTCATCATTTATAATGTCTTGCCATCTTTGGAGACTGGTACTTCCAATAAAAGTGATCATCTCATTTCCCTTTGTCATTATGTGGACATGTACTATTAATTTTAAACCTTTTATCTGAAAGAAGGTAGTAACCCAAAACTTTGAGATATAAAATACCTATCAAAAGGAAAGATATTTAAAATCTATATTCAAAATTTCCCTAATACCTACAAAGTATCAGATGTCAGCCATATCTCAGTTCAGTGAGGCTTACTGCAGTTTGAGTATATTGACACTTGGATATGAAGGACACTATATCTGGACTGTCTTTCAAAAGCTAAGAACTGAAGGAGTCCAGTTAGAATATTTTCGTCTTTTACCATTAATGTTCAAAGGTAAAAATGTTCTTGTAAGTACAGAAAATTACAGGGCATGAATTTACTAAACTGACATCTATTCCTGAGAATGCTAATGACAAATGACCAAAGTGGCATTTTCATCACCTCTGGCTAAGTATGTGACATGTATTCCTCTTACTCCAAAATTTCTCTGTAGTTGTCTACTTAATCCAGTGGCTTTTAACCACAAGCAGGCATCCTCCTGATCTATGAAAATTTTAACAATAAGCATGGAAAACTGGAACAATTTTTTGGAGAGCAATCTGTCCCTATGGAAATACAATCACGAATGCCCTGGGACCCAGAAATTCTACTTCTGCAAATCTGTATTACAGGTATACAAGTAGAGATGCACACGCATATTTGTAAAAAAAAAAAAAATGAACAAAGAAACTAGAAACTAAACATCTAATAACTATAAATAAGAGATTGGTTAAACACAAACTATTATAGATATATAATAAAATATTTTTCAGCTTTTTAAAAGAATAAAAAAGCATATAAATATGTTTTCAATTTGCTATGTGATAAAAAAGTTACAAATCAATACATATGCTATGTCATTTCTGTAAATATATGTATCTGATGTGTGTGTAAATATATACACACACATACATACACACATATATATGCATGCATACAGATATGAATAAAAATATATGGAGTATACACACAAAATTGTTACAAAGATACATATTTCTTCTCTAATGTCAATACTATTTAATGTAAATGCCTCAGTTCAAAACTCAGAGATCCTGGCTCAATAGCTCTGACATGTGGTCCAAGCACCTTAACAAGTTTAGGATGTCTACAGCTGATTTTGATGCGCATCATCTGGTATGAACTGAATGTGTCCTCCCAAAATTTGTATATTGAAGCTCTAGCCCCTGATATGATGTTATTAGGAGGTAGGACAGTTGGAAAGTAATTAGGTTTAGATGAGGTCATGAGGGTGGAGCCCTCATGAGGGCTTAGGGCCTTTATAAGAAGAGAAAGAAACACCAGATTTTTCTCTCTTCACGGGTGAGGACACAGCAAGACAAGCCAGGAAGATGGCCCTCACCAAAAACCAAATCTGTAGCATCATGACCTTGAACTTTCCAGCCTTCAGAACTCTGAGAAATAAATGCCTGTTGTTTAGGCCACCTGGCCTATGATGTTATGATGTTATAGCAGCCTGAGCTAAAACACCACTCATTCCTCATTCATTTGAGGAAAACACCACCACCACCTCATTCATTTCTTCAACACCTATTTCATGAGAACCGTGTTGGCACTGGGTATCCAAATGTTGGTCAAAAACACATAACATGCACTCACAAAGCTCATCACTGAGGGGAGTCTATTACTCAGTTTATACTGTGGCAACAAACCAACTTCAAAATATCAATGGCTTACCACAATAAGCAGTTACAACAATCAGTAAGTCTGCTCTGGGCCCCAGGGCATCCATCTGGGGTCTGCTCTTCTCAAGACAGATATCAGGAACATAAGCAAAAACAGTCCGAAACAGGCAAGGCTTCTTGAAGCCTCTGTTGTTTTTCACTGAGAATAAAAACCAAAGTTCTTCTTTTAGCCTACAAGACCCTGCATGATTTGCTCGGCTGCCCTCCTGCTGTACCACCTTTCTCCCCTTGCTCACTCTGCTGCAGCCTCACCGGCCTTTTGCTGGTCTTCAAACACGCCAAACATGCTCATGTTGCTGTACTCTGAAGTGACTGTATCTTTTACTTGGGGGCATTCATTCATTATTTGTAAAGGAAACTCAAGTTGAAAGAAGAATCTCTATTATTCAGTGTTAATTTTTACGTGTTTATTTAAAGACATATCGGTTGATATTTAGATTTATAACAGAATGGGTGCTTTTTGGATTAATCAATAACATGAACTATTTTTCCAAATTTAATTTTCCTCATTTGCAATGGAAATGAGTTCCACACAGGATCTTTTTGGCTGATATTTAGGATTCCTGAAGAGTGCCTATTGGTTTATTCTACAGACATCATTTGAATTGCAAATCTAGCAATGTCTTGCTACAAAAAAATAAAAATTTAAAAAAAAAAAGACCCTTTCAAAATACAACTATGGCTTACATATTGTCTTCTTTATCACAGGGAATAATGGGACAGCTGAAAATTGTTTCTGTCTCATGACAAAGATGGGAGAATCACTTTTTGGTTTCTAATTATACTAGCTGTAGCAGACAAGTGAGTTCTCCCTGAAATATTCCAGTTTTTGCAGAGACTCTGCCTGCATCTTTTAAACACATTTCCATTATGTTTGAATAGTTAAGTGCACTTCATTTTGCATTTTATTTCCTATGATATTTACATGACAATGGTAAAGTAAGACACAACCAGAGTAGCATAGTGATGTCCCAAACATCAGTTTATGTTAAAAGCACAAGCTACCTTATACTTAAAATAGGCAATAATAATGGTCATTCTCTGGTTAGTCCTTCTCATCCCTTCCTCATGGTGCTTTTGTATCACTTGCTCTTTGCATTTGGCTGGAAAAGGGCATTAGCAGTAGACCCAGCTCTGTGTTCCTGAGGTCGCCTCTCTGCCTGGGCTGTGCTCCCCCACCTCCAGCCACAGCGCCCATGGATTGGCCCTTCTCTCAGAAAGGCTGATGGAAACTGGTATTGGTTGAGGGAAACCATACAGCTTATCTGCTTGCTTGGATTTTTGACCATATTGGGTTAATCTATTTCCTTTTATTTTTTAAGTCCTTTAGAATAAGCAAAGGACTTTTGTTTCAGTTATTTTAAAAACATTAATCTCCCTTTCCAGTGACATGAGTAATGTAGGAATATATTACTATTTCATAAGATTCAAATGCTACACAGCATACAGAGTAGAGTGCTGAAGGCCCCCTTTGTCACTTCCCAACCCTACATCAGTCCTCAGACATAACCACTCTTTGGCAATTAGCTAGGTCTCTTTCAGTCCCTGCCTGTGCACTGACGTGCATATCCATGTGCATGCATTCTGTACATACCTTATTTTTGTTTTCAACATTACCCCAGAGAAACATAAAACTGAGTTCCCACTGGAAGGTAGGACACACGCATCATTTACCCCTCCCTTGCTAAGGGCCATAAGACTTTTTTCCGTAAGCCCAGACCAGTATTATTTCCTAATAAAAGACCACCAACCAGGAAGTGGTTTTAACAGTCTGCAGTCTACAGAGCATGCACAGAGAGGGTTTTAGTGTCCTTGCTTAGCCTTTTTGACATATAGAGGGACCATTTCTGAACATAGACACCATAAAAGGACAGACTCCATAGTGCAGACATGAGTTTCTATTTCATGAATATTCATGACTCCTCCCATAGCTTGTTAAATATGTATATTTAGCCACCCCCACACATGATATAAATTCCTCTTCCTTTGTCCCAGCCTGTAAGCACAATGACTTACTGGCTAGTGGCCTGGGGCCCTGCTTTCCAGCCTGCACAGACTGCAATCTTGTATGAGAAATAAAGCTCTCCTTTCCAAATTATGAGCCTTGTTATTTCTTCAGTTAACAGTATGTCACATATATGATATATGCTATACAAAGGCATGTCTTTATATGTATATTGTGATAGGTCATATACAGGTTATCATATAAAAGGCATATGCTACATCTGTCTTGTCTATCTGTAAATGTATTGGGATTCTTTCCAATTCTGTACATGTTATTATAATTTGTAAATGCTGCATAATATTCCACAGAATTAATATACTGTCTCACTGTTGAAAATAAGATTGTAATAAACAAACTTCTCATGGGTTACGTGTGTTTAATTGTACTCTTTCTTTGGGAAAGATCTCTGAAAGTGGATTACTGAGTCAAAAATATGTGGTAGAACATTTGACTGCAGATCAAGAAGTCCCTGGCTCAAATCCGGGTGCTTCCTTAGTGGCTTTTCCTTCTCTCTGTAGTTCAAATATACATGTTCTCTAAAAAATTGGATAGATACTACCAAATTGCCATACCCATTAGCAGCCATTTCCCATTTTCCACAGCCCTAGACAACTACTAATCTACTTTCTACTCCTATAAATTTGCCTGTTCTAGACATTTTGTCTGAATGGAAACAAACACTATATGGTCTTTTGTGATGGGCTTCTTTCACTCAGCATAGTATTTTCAAGGTTCACTGTGTTCCAGGATTCATTTTTATTGCCAAGTGATAGTCCATTGTATGGATATTCTACATGTTGTTTTATCTTTGTATCAGCTAATGGCCATTTGGGCAGTTTCTACTTTTTGGCTATTGTGAATAATGCTGCTATGACCATCACTGTGCAAGTTTTTGTGTGTGGATATATGTTTTCACTTCTCTTGAGTATACTGGAGTAGAATTGCTAGGTCATGTGGTAACTCTAATGTTAAGCATTTTGAGGAACTTTGCCAAGAATATTCAACAATAAATTTGGTTGTTATAGTATTGGTGATACTTTCTGTAGCATCACTGGGTCTATGAGACAGGGAAAATTTTATGAAGATCATAAATGTTTTCTCTACATGATTAATCAAGAGATGTTATAATTGTGCTCAAAAAGTAGATTTTCTGTTCCAAAAATATTCATAGAAACTATAAAGCTAAAACTAGGAAAAACAAAATCTATGCTTTAGACCAATTCCATTTAGATTTATTGTCTAGAATGAAGAATTATTAGAAATATTCAAAGCTTGAGTTCCAAAGTGTTAATAGATCTTATAAATCATCACTTTTTTATTTTACATGTAAAGAAATAAGGTAAGTATTTTTCAAATATGACCAAATTAGAGATAAAAGTTGGGTTTTTATACTGTTAAAATCCCATTTTCTAATGATGAGGACCATATATTTTAAGTTGTATATTCATTTTTATTTGTTTGAGGGTTATCTGCTCAAAATTAATGTCTATCTCTCTAATGGAATAAGAGATGATTTGGGGTTTGCATAGATTGTTTTCAATAAAGCTTGATCTGTTTAGGGTGGATAAAATAATATGTGTTTATTATTGACGTTTTGATGATGACCAACAACATATGATTTGGTTTTTATATGCAAATTTTAGTTCAAGCTTATGTTAAAAAATTCTCTTCAATATAATAGAGTTTCTATATGCTAATCATCATAATAAGCACTTTAAACATGTTTATTTATTTTTTTAACAATTTTTGCTACAAAGGTAGTATTATACCCATGTTTTAGGTGGAAACCAAGAATCAGAGTGGTAATTGACTTTTGCAGCATAGATTTTTGTAGCATAGCTACAAAGGATATAAAGGACATTTACTTTGTAGATTAATTGCCCATAAGTGAGTTCCAGTGAACTATGACTGCTTCATGAGGATATTATTTAAACCTTGTTGTACTTCTACAGATCACCTAGGAAGACCACTGGTGAGTCCTGTAAGACGTAGTGCTTCTAGGAAGGATCCACTGGGATCATGAAATCCAATCCAGAGCTTCTCAAGGGGTTTGTAGAGCTAAGTTTCTTGTCATTGTAAACTTATCTGAAGGGCCGTGAACTCTGCCAGGTATGTAATTTGTGATAATAAAATTCTTTAAATCAAAACTATCTCCTACATTGTTGTGCCACAGCTACTGTCCTTCAGTGATATTTTCTAAAAAGGTACTAACAATTAATATTACAATTTTCAAGGCAAAAGTCCTCAGACCATTAGCATCTCATCCAAATACTTTCCTTTTCAATAAATAACATCAACAAATGATTTCTCAGGTCTATAATGCTGGTTCTATAAATGCAGTATCTTCTGGACTTTCTCTAAGAGAAGTAATCAATATTGGCTTTTCTTTATAAGTTATATGAAATTTCTATTCTTTGAATTACAACTATATTATAAGTTTCTATTTTTTGAATTATCTGCTTTCTCAGGTGACTCGTCCTTCTTTCCTTCCTTCTTTCCTATTTTATACTTGTTTTTTTCTTTTGCATTTGTATTGTCAACTTTTCTTGTGTGTCTGTAGATTTTGGGGCTTTTGTTCATATTTAAAAACAAGACATTTGAAAAGTTGATGAAGGCTTTGGTTTATATGAAGGAGGATTATTAATCAGCAGGAATAACTAAGGGAAAGGGAATCTTATATCTCATTAGTCAGGGAAATTCTATATGATTGAAGCTGATTATCTTTCATCCAGGGAACCAAGGCCCACAGTAGTTGAGCTAGTTCACCAACTTGTGTGTTGTATTGTTGCTGTGTATGATCTTAGGAAGAAGAGAAGACAGGGACTGTGGTCAAGCCACCATCTAGGAACGTCTTATTCTTAACACATATTAACATCATTTTGAGAATTGCCAGACTCAAGGGATCCAGTTATAAAACTTTGACTTGGATCCAAAAATGAGCCCATACTGTTTTACTGATGTTAAACCAATTTTTTTTTTTTTTTTTGAGACAAAGTCTCTGTCTGTCACCCGGGCCAGAGTGCAGTGGCATCATCATAGCTCACTGCAACCTCAAACTCTTGGGCTCAAGGGATCCTCCTGCCTCAGCCTCCTGAGTAGCTGGGACTACAGGTGCCACCACGCCCCAGCAATTTTTTACTGTTTATAGTAGGGTCTGCCTCTTGCTCAGGTTGGTCTTGAACTCCTGAGCTCCAGCAATCCTTCCGTCTCAGCCTCCCAGAGTGCTAAGATTACAGGTGTGAATCACCGCACTCGGCCCCAAAATTTATTTTGTTACTAGAAACAAGCTTATTCTCTGGTTTTTACTATTTCCATTTGTGGTTCTACTGCTCTCCTTGTGTCCCATATCCAAACACTTGAAGTTATCCTTGGATGCTCACCTCTCCTCTTGTTTTCAATTTAGTAGTTTATTTTGCCTCCTTCCCTCTTTTCCATTTTCCCTGGAGCCACACTTGCCTGTACTGAAATAAAGTTCTTTTATTAAATAAATCATGTTTGTCATCAGTGTGTACATACTTGAAGAAAAACATGTACATACTCTGGAGCCAGGCAGAACAGAGTTCAAATCTTGGCTTTGTAGCTTATTGCCTGCATGAAATAAGAGACTTACTTATCTTCTTTAAACTGCTATTTCTTTGGTAAACTTGAGCTAATCATAGTACCTGCCATAGATGGTTTAGGGGATATTAAATAAAAAGAAGGATGGAAAACACTTCACACAGTGCCTGGCACATAGTAAGTACTCAAAAAATTTTAACAATTACTATTTTTAAATTTATAACCTGTCATTTTTTAAGTATTACATTTAATCTAACATTCTTAGCACATAAAATAAGACCAAAATAATGGTATATAGGGCCAGGCGTGGTGGCTCATGCCTGAAATCCTGGCATTCTAGGAGGCCCAGGCAGGAGGATCGCTCAAGGTTGGGAGTTCAAAACCAGCCTGAGCAAGAATGAGACTCCATTTCTACTAAATATAGAAAGAAATTAATTGGCCAACTAAAAATATATAGAAAAAATCAGCCGGGCATGGTGATGTATGCCTGTAGTCCTAGCTACTCGGGAGGCTGAGGCAGAAGGATCGCTTGAGCCCAGGAGTTTGAGGTTGCCGTGAGCTAGGCTGATGCCATGGCACTCTAGCCTGGGCAACAGAGTGAGACTCTGTTTCAAAAAAAAAAAAGAAAAAGAAAAACAATGCTATAGTAATTAAAACAGTGTGATATGGATATTAAAACAGACATTGACTAATGGAACAGAATAGAAGGCCCAGAAATAAACCCACACATTTACAGTCAATTGATTTTCAGCAAAGGGGCTAAGAACACACAATGGGACAAGAAACAGTCTTTTGAATAAATGGTGCTGGGAAAATTGTACATCCACATGACGAAGAATAAAATGGGAATCTTTTATCATACCATACACAAAAAATCAACTCAAAATGGATTAAAGACTTAAACATAAGAACTGAAAACTATGAAACCACTAGAAAAAAACACAGAGGAAAAGCTTCTTGACATGGTTCTGGGCAATGGATTTTTTAATTTGACCCTAAAAGCTTAGGAAACAAAACAAAAAAATAGAAAAATGAGATTGCATCATGCTAAAAAGTTTTTGTATAGCAAAGGAAACTGCAAAGTGAAGAGAAAACCTACAGACTTGGAGAAAATATGCACAAACCATACATAGGATAAGGGATTAATATTCAAAATATATAAGGAACTTGCAACTCAATTGCCAGAAGACAAATACCTCAATTAAAAAAATGGCTATTAGCCAGGTGTGGTGGCATGTGCCTTTAGTCCCAGCTACTCAGGAGGCTGAGGCAGGAGGATCTCTTGACTCCAAGAGTTTGAGGTTGCTGTGAGCTATGATGATGCCACTACACTCCAGCCCCAATGACCTAGCGAGAACGTGTCCCTCCCCCACACAAAAAAAGTGGGCAAAGGACCTACCTGAATAAACATTTCTCAAAAGAAAACATACAAATGACCAAAAAGCATATGAAAAAATTGTCTCTATTTTTAACCACTTGCAATCCACACCCCTAAAAATTACAGATTCCTATAATACCTTTTTGCATGACAACCTTATACTGAGAAATCTTGATTTTTCTCCCAACCGTCTGGATAATAAAGTCCCAATGCCTTAGCTTACATTGAAGAAGCTTTTCTACCTGGCTTCTGCCTCTACCTTGATTCTCCGTCAGTGCCTCATTATTCCTGTTTATGAATGAACCATTCATGTCAGCAAAATTCATCAGCTTATAACTGTACACAAGTGCACTGTTATATATTCCTGTACCAGACTTTTTCCCGATAAAAAAATATAATTTCTTCCTTGAATTCTCAATTACAGCCTCAATTACTACTCAAAGACTGAAAATCAGTGGTCCTTAGTTTCTGCATCATTGATTTTTTCACATTTATAACATGACATTAATCTTCTTTACAAATATGACAAATCTTTAAACTTAGGTTTCAGATGTAATTCACTATTGTCAGTAAGTTGAAAATAAATAACGAGAGAGAGAAGGATCTTTTGTAATGGGCTTTTTAACAAATTTGCACCCTTTGATCCAGCCAATCCACTTGGAAAAATCTAGGATGAGGGATATCCCAAAATGCAGGAACAGTGTTATATGTACAGATGTTCATGGTGAGATTGTTTTAAATTGCAAAAATTTTGAAATAACCTAAATATCCAACTATAAAAAGGTTATTAAAAGCATCATAGTACATTCATTTGGTGAAGCAATACATATTATTAAAAATTAGGTTGTAATCAATCTGAAAGATGTGGGGAAATGCTTCTCCTCTCAGATTCCTTACCATTTTTGGAGAATGTACTCTATGACAGATGTGGATTAAGAGGCTACCCATATATCCATTAACTTTGTTTTCTCTAAACCACTTGGTGAGGCTGAAATTTCTACTATTTTGCAATTCATGTATTTATAGCACTGTAGCCACTACATTTGCAAGCACTCTGAAAAGGCTTAGACAATGTTGATAATAATCACAGGGCCTATCTATTGATTGAAAAAATACAGAAGCGTAGAGTTACTGATGGTCTACTACCATTTTGCATTTGCTGTCTTTTCTGTGAACTTGTCTTTGTGGGTTTAGGCTGTTGTAGACTGAAGTAGGATTGAGCTTTAATGTTGTTGCCAAGACAGGTGACCTGGAATCAGTATCTCATTATGCATTTCATTTTTCCATATAGGAAGTCACCCATTTGCAGAACAGGTGATTTTTACAATGTTTGAAAACGAATACAGCATGTGTTCTGACCAGTTAGAACAAATGCCCACAGCCAACAAGAACAGACAGCAGCATAAGTAAGCAATAAAGCCAAGCCGTGCCTAGTGTGTAAGTATCCACACCAGTGACTGAGAATTAGAAAGTTACTTGTGTTGTCGTATGACCTTTCAGTCACAGTTCACCAGCAAACCCAGAACTATGAGACTCCTAGGAATCAACTTGTGTTTCCATGGATGGCTGAGCAGAGTTTTAATGAGACAATCTTTTAATACCTTGAAAGTAGTTTCCTCATGAAATCCCAATAACCAAGATAAGTAGAGTTTCCAACAAGTTATATTGGGAAATCTGTACAGAGTTCTTAATGAAGTGGCAAAGATAATTACGGACTTTTAATTAACTACTTAATTGCTACGAATTAGTGAATCTCCCTGCTTGGATAGCTTTTACTCAGTTTTGTTGTTGAAAAAATATGTTCTCTTCAACTGTCTTCTTATTCTTTAACTGTAATTAACCATTTCCTTGTACCACTGACCTTTTCTAAGAGACATTTAATTACTGTTAATTCTTAGCTCTTGTTTTTAATTTATCCAAAAAAAATTAATAGCTTTAGCAACAACAAACCCCTTAGCTTAGAACTGGGTCCATGAATATTATAGAACATTGAATCATATGGCTTTGAGACTAATGTAACCTACTCCTTAAATGGATGGGAAACCATCCCAAACTCTATTACCAGGAAAGAGAAAGTATTAGCTAATATTTTACAATACATTTTGGGCCTTGTTATCTGTTAATGCTTTTCTCCTCATCACCTCCTCATTACAGGAGAGACAAGTGCATCATAATAGTACAATTGAATTTCACCTCTAATCTAAGCCAATGAAGGGGAAAAAGTTAAGAACCCACTTCAAAACAATTCTTTTTATTTACTGGACTTAGTCACAGAAGCTCGATGCAAAAACTCACGGATCTCTTTCTGCTGATTGTAGAAATAAAAAATCATAGAGTAGAAAGAACTTTAACTCAATATGTTGATAAAGTAAGCTAAGACATTTTGTCATAATTGATATGTAATGTAATAGAAATGATCACACCATCACCCTCCCCTAGCCTCCTGGAAGGGATGAAAGAGAAGAGCTTATTGACTCCCAGTCTCTCCCCCTTGGTTGCTTTAACAATCATTGCATCCATTTGGTCGTCTACGTGTTTATTATTGTTTTATTTAATAAACCCATTATCATCTGGATGACCTAATATAGAACAAAGGGAAAATGACAGTCCCTGACCCATTGTGAACGCTCTTAATGAAAATCCATCCCATGAACCACCCAAATATGACCCTCTCACAGTCACGATGTTACACACCCCAGCAGGGAGGGGATGGAGGTGACCAAAGTCTGGAGAGGGGACAAAGATCAACTATGTGTGCGGGAGACTGATCCATTGAATAAAAGCTAGATGGGCCAATTAAAGGTGTTTAAGATGTATTTGTTTAATTATATGTATTTGGCTGCATTGCTCTTATATAACAGTGGCAATCAAAGGGGTTAGAGATGCAAGAGGGAACAGCAGCCCTACTCTGTACTCTCAATGTGAACTCGGGTAAATCATCTGAATCCTTTCAGCCTCAGTTTCATCACTTACTAATTCTACCCATCTGGTAGTGTAGTTGAGTACTTTAAATAAATAATGTGTGTATGTATGTATGTATGTATGTATCTATCTATCTATCTATATCTCCTAGTAGAATGTTTGCCATTTATTAGGTACTAAATAAATATCACCAACTAGTTCAATTTATCTACCAAATTCTGAAATGAATTAGCTGCTCCTTTCTAACAACGTAAAAACTAAACTCTAGACAACTTCAGTTTTTAAAAAGTTCCCAATGAGGTAGAGAGGAACAAAGTAGGATGGATTATTGAGTGTATCCTTTTCAGCATTTCTCTGGCAGTGCTCACCAACTTCCAGGTTATGCAGGAATGTGGCCGTAGCCAATGCCTAACTGGACTGGGCTGTCAGTCTTGTCCCACTGAATTAGCATGCTGGCTTTGGCATTTACATTGAGCTGAGGGTGAAAGAATTCTCAAATGTAAAGCTCCATGACTTTCTCTGAGGGGAGCGCTGGGCGTCTTCACAACAGTGCCATGGAACACTCTATCCGAAGAATAGTTGCCCACACACTCTGCAACCACCACGGTACTCAAACCATGATCACTGCCCACAAATTCAGTGTTAACTCAGGATACAAATTGGGTTTGTCAATCTGCCTTTAACGTCCTCATACCAAAGTCCCTGGTATGTAATGAACACTAAGCTCATGCAAACCTGAGAACTGTTATCTTGTTTTAGGGTTTCTAGTCCTCAGCTAGAGGTTTATAGTGGGTTACAGCGATCAGGAGTAGAGCTTAGGCCACAGTAAAAACGTAGTGGTCTTTCTCAATGCTGCCATCTAAGTGTGAGCATTGGCAGAAATCCAGGAAGGACTAGTCACTGCCAAATCTTCCCTGTTTGTTCCAGGAAGGTCTGATAAGCCCGGAGGCAAGGGTTCTGTTTTCTGGTCCCGTTCAAAGTAAAACCTTGGGTTTTGGTGTCTTTTTTATTTTTTTAATGTGCAAAATAGAATTTTACTTAGTTTCTACATTCAAGCAATTCATGAATTATAAACATGAAAGTTACATAAAATCCTAAAATAAAATATGCATTCAAGACATATTACCTACTACAAATTCAAAAAAGTTTACAACAGTTGCAAAACTTACTTTTTCTAATGAACATGTCCCTACGTAAAATTAGTAATGAAACAAGATAATGAGGGATACATAGATTTAGTCTACCTGAAAGCATACTTTTTTAATAACTTGAGTACATTGGTTATAAGTAACTCATAATCATTGTACTTTTTAATTTATTGTTTCAGAATTCTACTTGACAATATATCTTATTATTCTAAGATGTTTTTACGGACATTTTACTTTCATTGCCAAAAGTTTATTTCTTGTTAAGGCTAAAATAGGTTTTGATATAACTTGGTGTCATATATAAGTGTATGGTAGTGCACTCTCTCTATATATGTATATGTATATATATGTCCTCAAACAGCTTCAGGAAACAAGTGTAGTCACCTAGGTATTAACATAAGTATGCATGTTGCAGAAAATGAAGAATAAGAAAGGATGAAGGAAACATTGTCTTCCTCTTTTACCTTCTCTTCAAAAGTACCTGTACCTAAAGTTGTATGATTGGGCAGCTTTTATAGCTATACACAAGGTACAGTGGGAGGTTTCATTTGCCCACTTTAGAACAGGAGCCTCACAGTAAAACATGTCTTGGTCTCTACTTCCACATATGAAATCTTATCTCATCAACTGAAAGTTAGCTCAACATAGGCACAGCTTTTTTCTTGTCCCCCAAGAACCCAGCAAAGTGTTCAGGTGGATGTTTAGTTAATATACTTTAAATGATTAGATATAAAATCCTCATTTTTCAGCAATTGTTCCTTTTGACAACGTGGGGTCTTAGCATATCCCATGTGCTCTTTTGAAATGTTTTATTTAAGCCTGGCAACAATACTATGAGGAAGATATGATTCCTGTTTTAAGGGTGAAGAAACTGGCTTACAAATGCTCAGTAATATAGCTAAGTTCTCACATCTAGGGAGGAATCTGGGATTGGAATTTATGTCTGTCTGAATCTATGCTCATATCTACTATAAATGTGGCTTTCAAAAAGTGAAGGTAGGGCTGGGCGTGGTGGCTCATGCCTGTAATCCTAGCGCTCTGGGAGGCTGAGGCAGGTGGATTGCTGAAGGTCAGGAGTTCGAAACCAGCCTGAGCAAGATTGAGACCCTGTCTCTACTAAAAATAGAAAGAAATTATCTGGATAACTAAATATATATATATATATATATAAAATTAGCCAGGCATGGTGGCGCATGCCTGTAGTCCCAGCTACTTGGGACTGAGGCAGTAGGATCGCTTGAGCCCAGGAGTTTGAGGTTGCTGCGAGCTAGGCTGACGCCACGGCACTCTAGCCCGGGCAACAGAGTGAGACTCTGTCTCAAAAAAAAAAAAAAAAGAAGTTAAGGTAAAAGCTAAGAGCAGACGTGTCCTCGTGCTTACAAGGCTGTCGGCAGTATGTGAAGGGGGGAGGGGGAGAGGGAGGAGGGGAGGGAGGGGGAGGGGGAGGGAAGGGTAAAAGGGCTCTGGATGGAGCCAATCCAGGTTTCCTTCTCTTGGATGTTGAGGAAGCAGAAACATGAAATGCCCCACCAACCTGACCAAAGCATCCAAGTCTTAATCCCTGGAACCTGTGAATATGTTATATTCCATGGCAAAAGGGAATTAAAGTAGCAGATGGAAATAGGTTGCTAATCAGGTACCCTTAAAATAGGGATATTGGATATTATCCTGGATTACCATAGTGGGCCCCATGTAGTCACAAGGGTCCTTCAAAGTGGAGGAGGGAGAAAAAGACAGTGAACCAGCAAGATGGCAGTGTGAGAAGGACAGGACCGTGTTGCTGATTTTGAAGACAGAAGAAGAGACACCAAGCCAATGAATGCAGGCGACCTCTAGAGGCTGGGAAAGGCAAGGGAACAGACTCTCCTGGACAGCCTCCAGAAGAAACCAACATGCTCACAACTGGATTTTATCCCAGTGAGACCCATTTTAAACTTCTCACCTCCAGAACAGTAAGATAATAAAAGTGTTCTGTTTTAAACCACTAAATTTGTGGTAACTTGTTACAGCAGCAGCAAGGGAGATCAGTATTAGTACTAACAGGTGTCTCGCAGCCTCAGAATGTGTATTTTGTAACGGGGCCATTACAACTGCACCTTCCGGCTCCACGTTTACACGCATCATGTTGCCTAAATTGTCACCTTACTGCGGCGTGTGTGCTGGGCACTGTCAGTGCCAGAGTCGGTTCTGCCACGGGTTTAGTGTATACATTACCTTTGATGGGACAGAAACTGTGTTTCCAGGTTTGAAAACAGGATTAAAAACAAGTCTGTGAGTCATTTTTGTGTAAATGGCTTCCTAAAATTTTTTGTCAAATTAGATCACTCCAAAGTAGCATAGTTTCATTAGGAGGAGGTTAGTGGAGCATGTGTTTTGCTTGGGGTTTTAACTTCTGGAGGATTGGAATCATACTCTGAGTGCTGAAGGTGGGACTAAATCTTTCAGTTCTCTGCCGTACGAAACACGTCCCGGTGGGGTACCTATATGCAGGACAGGTGTGCAGGAGAAGACACATGCGCATATGGAAGTAGAGGTAGGAAGTTGATGTGGATTTTGATAGTCATGGTTTTTAAAAGCAAAACCTAAATACCAATTAATTACCAATACCGAAAAAACGAAGGTATCAGAAACGGTACCTCCTGTCATTAATTATTTGGCCACTAGATGACAGTATAGTGTAAGCGAAAAGAAAATGTTTTCTTATCCCGAAGCTTCTCCCGCTGTTAATAAAGGATGCTTTATAGCTGTTTCAGGAGGAAAAGGAGGAAAATCAGTCATGTCAAGACAATCAACTTAAAGAGCCAGGGCTGTTCTAGACTGATTCCGGGGCAGTGGAGTCCTAGAAAGAGCTTGGACTCTGGGTTTCTCAGCTCCTGTGGTTCCTAGCTGCAAGACCCTGACAGTTTGCTTAACATCTCAAGGCCTCAGTTTGCACATTTATATAAAAGGTATGAATATTAATATTTTCCTTACAGGGCTATTATGAAGGAAAATGAAGTAATATAGTTAAAACACTTAGGATATAATAAGCAGTCAATTATTAATAGCTCTTTTTCTCCCTTGCATGGGGAAGAATGAACAGAATTTAAATTTTGAACCCTAAACTCATGCAATCTCCAGGTATGGTAGTGATGAGAAAAGGGTCTTGGAAAGTAAGGAGACGTGATTCACTTTTTACTCTGCTTCAGTGTGGCTAAAACTTTCCAATAATTCTCGCCACGACCTTTTCTTCATGTTCTCAAATGTGGTTGCTCTCTACCCATCATCTCTCCATTGTACTTGAAGTTCTTCTCCCATAAGAATTGTCAACTTTCCCAGAGGTCTGCGATGCTACACTAACATCCATGCCCTTGTCATAGGCAGGCAGTCACAATGGGGACTCCAGTGCCCGCCATTTCCTCCTTACACATGCCTTCAGTTTGTGGGTACAGGAGAATATTGCCTAAACAGCGGAATTTGGTAGTCAGTTGAATGTCCCTCCCAAAAAGTATGTCCACCTAGAACCTGTGAATGTGACTTTATTTGAAAAAAGGGTCTTTGTAGATGTAACAAAGAATCCTGAGGTGAGATCATCCTGTATTATTGAGGTGGGCTCTAAATCCAACGACAAGTATCCTTAGAAAGGCAGAGGGAGATTTGAGACAGAGAAGATAAGGCCATGTGAGATGGAGGCAGAGATTGGAGTGATGTGGCCACAAACCAAGGAATCCCTGGAGCCACCGGAAACTGGGAGAAGCAGGGAGGATTCTCTCCTAGAACCTTCAGAAGGAGGGTGGCTCTGCTGACTCCTTAATTTCAGACTTCCCACATGCACAGCTCTGAGTGAATAAAGCTCTGTTGTCCTAAGCTACCAAGATTGCAGTCTTTTGTTATACTAACCCTAGGAAACTAATCTAGATTTACATTAAGAAAATCCCCATCTTCATGTATATTTCTATCGTTGCTAGAAATTCTATCATTAGTAAATCTTTTTTGTTGTTGTTGTTAAAATTGCAGACTCTTTTAAAATAAAATACATGAAGGACCTTGGGAATGGTGTCATATTTTAGAGAATGAAAGTTTCACATTATGTCCTCTGTTAATGGATGGCTCATACCTTGCAGGAAAGCAATGGACCCTTGGGGGAAAGTAAAAAAAATTCTAAAGGGGTATAGGAGTCTGGCTGTAAAAGATCGGTTTAACTTGCTGCAAAGCAACTCATCTGGCATTTGGCCCAGTGGCTCTTCATTACTTCAGTGGTCTTCAATGAAAGAAGCCAAGATTTGGAGAAATCCCAAGCAGTATTGCCTTTAGACCCATCTAAGAAGACCCCGCTCTGGGCTAATTTCAGTTTGTGCCTTCCCAGGAGATGGGTGTCCATGGGGCCAATGGAACATGTCCACAGAACTAGCACCTTCCCCTCCCAGACCATGCTGCAGGTGCCCAGATCCCAGAATTCTTTACCCACATGGCCCCTAAACCCTTTCCCAAGTCCCTTTCAGGCTTTTTCTCTATATCTGCCCTCTCTGTGGTAGAAAGCACATGGGCGGGGGAGTGAATGTGTGATGCCCTTGGCAGCACAGAAGGAGTCAGAGATGGAGAGAGGCAGAAAGAGGAGGCTCACTGGGGCCTGGGACTCATCCCTTCTGGCACCACCACATTCCGGCTGAGGAATTTGATAATTCTGAACTCAAACATGGCCTCCCTGGTGTTTACAAGCATATTTTTGTCAAGGTAAGAGGATTGAACATATTTTATCAAACAATTTGTTAGCTTGGTCCATAAATACTTTGATAAATGGAATGTGGGCCTTGCATTCACACCCTTTCCCTGGGCCCAGCAAACCCTGCCTTGTAGATACGCAGAGCAATAAGAGCATGCTGTGGAGGTGGAGGAGTGAGCAAGCAGCAGCCCATAAAAGGATGAGCAAGACAGCAGAATCACAGTGCTGGGGTGTCCACGAGGAAAAACAACAACAACAAAAAGCCTGGAAAGGAATTGATAGTAAAACCCAAGCATTGCACCAAGCACGGAAATGACCGCATCATAGAAAGTAGATAAAGGGTCCCACATCTCTTGGCTATTTGACTTTAGAAAAGATACTTAAAGTCTTTGAACTGCGGTTTCTTAAAATATAACATCTGGATAATTAAACCTGTATCAAAGAGTTACTATGAGAACTCAGAAAGGAATACAGTCATTATTTTAAGTGAAGAGACATACTACACATACTAAGTGCCATATAAATTGTAACTATCCCTGTTATGACAATTTATCACATGGAATCCTGAGACTCAGTAGGATGCAATTTGGGATGGGATACAGGGTTGGAATGGATACCTTGCTTGAAAGCATCGGGTAACATAAGAAGGGAGGCAAACAAGGTTATCCAAACGAGTTTATAAAAAATTGAGTTTTGCATGGACCTATGTTCATATATGGGTAGAAATATAACGTGGAGCATAACTATTGGGAATAAGCTGTTTTCAACACTCTAGAGATTGCTTTTCTGTCCTGCCCATGTCAGGCCCCAGAGCTACAAATGCGAGTCTTCCATGTGATTTCCAGTTTGAGTTGGTTCAGGCCAGATATCTCTCTGACATGATACAGGGAAAGTTATTATTATTAATTTTTCATAATAAGATACCTTGAGAAAACAGATGAGCTATTTAAAAATGAAAATTATATGTAGTTTATTAAATAAGTAACGTGAGAATGACCATACAGTAAATTAAAAGGTAAAAATGGCACACTCTGTTCAATTTCTTTCTCTTTTTACTAATATGTAGTGAAATCCTTGGTCAGTTGGAAATGATGTTAGGAATGGTTTTGTTTTGGTTTAGCTCACAATACCTTATTTCTTCCTCTGAACAGAATTTCTTCATTTCCTTTGTGGGATGTATCTTCTTCTGGGCCCTTCCCAGGTAGGTGAAAAGATTGTTTCCTGGTATCATGAACTTTATTATAATTGCAGAGAATTTTCCCTCTCTATAACTACAGCCAGTGACAGTTGAGATTTTAATGAATGAAGTCTTTACCAGGTGTTTCTAAGGCGGAGCTCGTCCTCTGCTGCAGCTTTCAAGGGCCAGCCTGCTTGCTGTGGGTTACTCATGGGCCAGGAAAGGATCCTATCTTTGCTTTCGTAGGTCAATACCCTTGGCCCATCTTGGCTTCGTGAATTTGCTCTGTGTTCTGCCCAGCCGACTCTGTGTTCTTCTCAAAGCCGTGGCAACAGGTAGACTTTTACGATCTATGGCTTTTTTTTTTTTCTCTTAGCATGCAAAGAACAAGTTTCCAATTAGATCATAGCTAAATATTGATTCTCCATTAAGCAGAAACATAAATACCATTTTATTTCCTGTGTAACACCATGAAACAGCCTCTCTGGCTACAGCAGTCCAAGTTTTATGATTTTTACTATTTCTCACTGGTAATCACTCGGCTGCTGAAGCACCCAGGATAGTGTCTGGTGAGAGAAAGAGAAGAGAATGACAGGCAATCTATAAGAAGGCAAGATTACTATAGCTTAGTGGCGACTAACAATTTCAAGTCTATTTTTTAGGTACCATCTAGTAAGCTCTTTCCTGGGAGATTATCAATAACTTGAATAAAGATATTGATGAATGTGGAAAGCTGAAAGTGTTAGTTAATATACTCAAAGTCACAGTTGGGAGATGAAAGCATCTTTAGCTTGGAAGGGTGAGCAGAAACCCACGATGTTACATGCAGGATGGATGAGAGTAAATTCCTGCCCTGCAAGTGGAAAACCTGCCGTCCGGGTGCAGCCCAGATGTGTCTTACCATCTGGGTTCGTGCCGGGGGGCGGTCTCCACAGCAATGTCAGGGTCTGGCATGGCCTTGAGGCACAGCACGCTCTGGCCTTTACTTCCTGTCTAGCCAACATCTAGTGACATTTTCTGCCAACCCACTGCCTTCACACAGGTAATGGGGCGGCAGAGTTTAGCTCGGTATAAGGAAGAATTTTCTAACAGAGTTGTCCAAAAATAGAATAAACTTTCTTCAAAGCAGAAGCAGCCAATCCCCCCAGCAATTCAGGGGTTCCGGCCAAGGCTTAATAACCTTTTGTAAGGTAATTGGAAAGGGGATTGAAATAGTATAACTAAGAGAATAGGCTTTGGGAAAAAAAGACTTAAGTTCAAAGACTCTCTCTGAATTGATGCATTATTTTAAGCAGAGTGGTGGTTTCTAAAACTAGATGGCCTCGTTTTCAATCCAGTCTGCGCTTACCAGCTATGTGACGTTGACATGACCCTAAACATCTCCTGGCCTCAATGATCTCACCTATAAAATGTGGACAACAGTTATCTGTCTCACAATTACTGTTCTCAGCATTGTGTGAAGATTAAACAATCAACATGCATAAAACTCTCAGAACATTACCTGGCATATAGGAAGCACTTGATAAATGTTAACAATGATTGTTGTTATTGAACTATCTCTGCCTAGGTTTCCTCTATAGTAAAATAAAGGTTATATATACCTAGTGGGCTTCTTTAAAAATGAAAATGAAATATGTATTGTATTTAATATGTTGCTTGATGTACTAAACAGCTATGATTATAAATTTGATTAAATGTTTTGAGCTATATTATATCTAACAATTTCAACCGATTTCAAAATTCTTACATAATTTTTCAGCTATTTTCTAAAAACTATAAATTCTTCTCAGTCTAATCACCCACTCAGAAATGTCAGTATCAAGACACATGTGAATTACTTTTCTTTGTGAGTAATATTTTTAGATGGGTTTTTTTTTTTGACATTGTATATTCAAATATATTGCTGACCTGCCTCTTTTAAGTTCTCTCTTCTATTCTGGTATTAAAATATTATACTCCCATTCATCTAAACAGAGATTCCTACTCTTACGGTCTCCCAACTCCAGCGCATTGGAATTGAGCTCTCCCTCCAACCGCTTTTATCTTAGTTTCTAACTAGGCAATTCATTTGTACCCGGATGTAATAAACCCTAACTTGTCTGCATATGGAAGGCCCTACAGAAGATACAGCAGAAGCATAAGATCTCGTCCAGGTTTTCCAGGTTAATATACTCTAGTTGGGGTGAAAGAAGAAGGAAGAAGGAAGAAGCGTGTCTACAAAAGAGTTGCATAACAGCACCAGTAGTCGGCTGTTTACAAGGTGGACACCATCATGCTTTGGGGTCAGAGCTAGTTCTGTCCTGATGCGGAGGGAGTTGTCATTCTTAAGAGGTGCTGCTGCAGGGCAGTGGCAAATGCTGGCTTCTGGCTTCTGGGCCCCGTGACCATGGGCAAGATAATCGCACAGAGTTTCTTCATCTACAGAATGACCATAGTGAGGCCTCCTTCTCTTGGTGGCTGCAAGAACTAAAGATAATGTACGGATAATGCCTGTCACACTGAAAATAGTCAATAACAGTGACCTTGGTGTATTTATCCTTCATATGCACATGGCAAGGGCCAGAAGGATGGGTAGAATTTAGAGACACATAAGAGGATTTGAAATCTGAATTTTGTGTGACATGTTAAGGGGGAAGAGATTAACAGGAGTAGAAGTTCCCACTGACAGTGTTGGGGGCTGGGGAAATATGGGGAAAAAAGATAAGCAGCCCAGATAGGAAGGATTTGAATCCCCAACTAGTGTATTTGTTTTAAATATAAGCAGCAGTGAATCTTTCGTTGTTGTTGAGAGCTCAAATTTACATGATTTTGGGTACCTTCATAAAAATTTTCCTTCAAAATTAGGTTAAAAATAAATATTGTTTTAAATAAGGAAATAAGCAGTAAATTCTACATATTTTAAAGCTGATAGATTTCAAAAACATCGCAAAATTCAGGAGAATAGCATAATAGCAAAATTTGACTATGAACCAAAAAAAAAAAAAAAAGGATATATACCACTAAATTGAATTGTAGTATATCCTCAACTGAAATTCTTATTATACTATCTAAAATATCCCCACTACACCATCCCCTTCGGACACATAGGGGTACGTACATAAGAGTAAACCAAAACAGAAAGACATGAAAGTATTAATTTATTTAGTTAAAATATCTTATTTTTATTTATTTTGCAATAATATATATGACCATGTGAACACAATGCCGGGCCCCAGCAGGGGTAGCCTTCAACCTTGTGCCTCAGTAGTTTCCTGGCAAATCCTCCTCTGCATATGGGCCATGGAGAATCCTCGCAGTCAGGCATGAGAACCATTGTTTTAGGAAGATGAGTCTAGCTTTGTCACAGCTAGAAAAGCAGCTGAGCATGGAGTCACCCCTATTTAGTCATCACGAAAGTGAGAAGCATTGGAGGGGGTGTCAGTGCTTACGAGATGACAGACACGACATGGGCAGTGACAGAGAGGGAGGAGCCCAAAGTGGCAGAGACACTGCGCTCACATGACTGAGAGGACGTGCACCAGAGGCTCTCACATGGAAACAGCTCCTGTTTGTACGAAAGTCTGTCCACGTCGTATAGGCTATGGGCTTCGGGAGGTGAGCGCATCCAAGGGTTGAGGGAGAAGGGAAATGCCCCCTTTCCAGCCTGACTGACCGTATCACACGTGGAAATAGACGGAGTAACAACTGTAACTGTAGGAGTCCAGTGCACATCGCAGTTAGAAATCAGGAAGAAATCCGGGTCCTCCTATGGTAACATAATAACTAGAGTCTAGGGTTACCCAACTTAACCTAGATCAGTTTCAGGAAAATATACTCATAGCAAATAGAAGGGAAATTATTCTTGGTTTTCATGGAGCCTCTCTGCAAGGCCGGTAGTAATCTAGGGTCCACCATGTGCAAAACTCATTTTGCTCAGGTCATAAGCCTTTTCCTTGAGTCTAACCTTGAATCCCCATAACGAGGGAATGGAAGCAGTCAGACGGCAAGTGAGAAAGTGTTTGCCCACCAGCTTCCAGGCGAGATGAAGAGTGAACAGCCAAATTCAGAGGTGGCTGACCAAAGCCAGCAAGAGCATCCAATTAAGGAGTAACTGGTGACCCCCAGGTAAGATGACCACTCTAGACACAGGGAGGAGAAGCAAGAAGGGGGCCACATCTATATTTTCTGTCTCCAGTAGGCAACGGGACTCAACCCCTCCTGGATCCTGTGAACCTAGGGAATGATTCCAACTCCTGGGCAGCAAATTTACTTTCTCACTGAGTCATCCTAACAGGCGAGCACTGTTACCCACCTCACAGACAAGCTGATAGGCTCCAGGTTTAACTATTTTATCCAAGACTATGTAGATATAAAGGCAGCACCAAGCTAATAATTATGATAGTGTTGTAAGTAGTTTAACTATGTTAAGCCGTATATGCATCACCATGGCCCTATAAATTAAGTGCTTTACTGTCCCCATTTCACAGGTGAGATAACTGAGGCACAGTGAAGTCTGGTAGCTTGTCTGAGGTCACACAACTTGTAGAAGGTGAGGCTGGGATTTGAACCAAAGCAACTAGGTTCCAGAATGTATTCTATTCACCGTATGCTGTTCTGCCCTCCACAATTTCAAATTATGACTTTCAGATTCTGTAACTGTCCTCCTCAGCTCACCCACCACTCTGACCTGCATTCACAGACAGATCCCACCTCACATAAATGCAGAGAGAATCACTTCTTCCAAAGTGCCCATAGGAGAAGCAGAAAGAGGGAGACACATTCAGAGGGAAGGTGATAAGTCCATTTTTGAAAATGCAAAGTGGAGATTTGTAAGGACCCCTGAGGAGAAGCAGCCTTCAGAGATTTGTCCTAGAAATGCAGATTTGAGAGGCAGCAGCGGGAGGTAATAGTCAGAGGCAGCCGTGAGATAGGAACTGATCATGTATAATTATGTAATTAAAATAATGATACCTTAGAGTCATTTAGTACATTATAATTTTCAAATACTTTTACATATATTATTGTATTTAATCACCTATAATATTTTTAAATTAAGTGATACTGAACCTGCTGCATATATAAAAATGTTTTAATATGTTTCTATTCCAGAGATAAAAGAACAAGATGACATAGAAAAGTGTAGGAGAGAAAATATAATTTCTTATCTTTTCTTCCTAGGTTCTTAGTTGAGACACTCTCCTGAAAACAAAAGTCGAATTAACAAGAGAAACACCAGCGGAAGTTTATTAATGCGTGTGGTTCCCGTCACGCGGGTGAGGCCTCCATTCAAAGTACTTCTCTCTCAAGGCAGTGGCTTAGGGGCCTTGCTTAAATAGCATTTTTATCAAAGAGCCATACATCCTATATAGTGACAAGACAGAGAAGAGAATATCTTCAGACTTCCAAGAAAATGTGGGAAGGGTATGAACAGAATAAAGTCTGCTCCTAGATCCTCCAGCGCTGCTGTCTCTGTGCTCATAAGCAAGCCTCGTAGAGGGCCTGTCTTTAGGTGGGAAAGACAGAGAGGAGGCGGGAAGACTTTGTCTTCATAAATTGCTGTCCTGCCATCAGGCAAGTGAAGGGAGGGCAAGGGTGTCCCTCTGCATTTGAACCTTCTTCAGCTCAACAATCCCCAGTATTTTAGAAAGGAATATTTGGGTTTCCTTCAAAGGCCAGGAAACTGGAGTTGGTTGAACTCGTGTTATATGTCAAGAAATGTACAAAACATTCATGCCATTATCTTACTTATTCCAACAACAAATATATGAAAGCTCACCATATCCTCTCTTTGCAGATGAGGAAACTAAGGCTCAGAAATTACATCACTTGGCCTAAGTTGCACAACTAGCAAGTGTTTGGGCCATGCTCGCCCAGAAATGTCTAACTGCAGAGCTTATTCCCTTACACAACACTATCATGTGCTTCTTTGCAAAGTCTTCCCAGCTGCGCTTGGTCCTTTGTGTCATCCAGTAGATGAAGACACTGCCCAAATACATATTTCCAGCATTGGCACACAATGGTATTGAGTTAAGTTTTCTTGCTCTGGACACAAATCACTCACACTTTCACACAGAATGAATACAACGAAGACCAGGAAATCTGTGTCAATGCATCCATCTCCATGACTACCAAATTCCTCCTCCTGCACCAAATCCAGTTTTTCTAATTGCAGTTTCCTTCCACGTGAACACCATTTGTTCTAGAATCAAGATGTATCCCCATCAGTGCTGCCTTTACTCATCCACCAAAACTTGCTGAATTAACAAACTTTTTTCTGCTTCCTCCATCCCTCTAGGAATCTTTACCACCTACCTCCCTGGACTTCTGTTGGCCTTTAGAACTTGTGGGGGTGATGGGGAAACTCCCCCTTCATCCCAGAAGGTTTGCTGAAAGATCAGTTCACAATAAGGCAGATTAATAAGAGAAAGAGATTTATTTATTGTGTGCATGGGGAGAATCACAGAGTGATTATCCAATATCCCAGTGGGGTCCAGAAGTTTATATACCCTTGTTTTTGATGGGAAGGGGAGATGAGGAATATAGGTGATTCTGTTTAGGGGCAACAAATGGTTACTAGGGCAGATGAATAGATACTTGAGAGAATGAATGGATGGGGAGGTGGGGAACATTGACTTGTAAATGATTCTCTTTGCAAATTAAATTAACGTGAGAGATAGCTATTATATTTAAAATTATTTGGGCCAGGTCTGATTGCATTCTTGATCTTACTTCTGTAATATATTGAGATAATAGAGAAAGAAGGGAAGTTGATTGTTCTGTTTGATGGATCTGGTTTTTCATGAAAAAAGAGGAAAAGCCCTTTCCAAGGACTGTTGATCTCTAAGGGCCTGTAATTCCAAATACTCTTTATACCAAGGATTCATATTTTGGGGTGACATTTTCCAGGCTCCTTTAAACTCATAGGCTTGAACCCTGACTCCTGCTGTGTCTCCTCTAGGCTCAGTTCCCAGCTGACCAGGCCTGATTGTTGGCCACATTGGATAAGAGATTTAGGGGTCAGGATGGCCGTTCTAACAAGCATAACCTCATACAAGATCCAAACAAAGTCCAGCAGGCCAACTTGTATAAATATGTTTGTTGGATCCAGCCTTTCCTGGGCCAACTCCAGGCTACACATTCAAAGCTACTCTTTAAGCATCTAGAACAAGGGTCCCAGGTAGGGACTGTCAGGTGTAGTGATTAACAGACTGGGGTGATTAACAGGTTGGGGTGAGCCTCCTGTTCAGATCCTGCCTTCACTCCTTACTCACCATGTAAGTTTGTACCATGCATTTTAAGATATTTGAGCCACAGATTCCCCATTTATAAAACCAAAAGAATAATAGCTACCTAAGTTTTGTAACATGAATTAATGGATGTGAAACATTTGTTACCTATTGAGCACTCAATGAGGCTGCTGCTACTATTATTAAATACTTTTATCCCAAAGAGTTATAGGCATTAAGATTTTTGAAGATTTATCAGCCTATTCAAAATGTCATTGCAGTTGCCTGAGTGCCTGGGGAGCCAGGGGTGATATATACTAGTGGTTCCCCAGCTTTGCTGCATATTAGAATCTTCCGGGGAGCTTTTCAAAGTTCTGATGCTCATCTCACGGCAGTTGAATCAGAATGTCTGGGAGTGGGAACAAGCCAGCCATGTTTTTCAAGGATCCCCAGGGAATTTCACTGTGTGGCAAAGTTTGGGAACCACTGATCTAGACAGAGTTGTTTCAGTTATTCCAGCTCCGATGTGAAGGACCAGTGTCTCTCCATGTGCACCACACTCCCCAGCAGGGAAGGGTGTAACCCAGGCTTTCCTGCCTGGTCTACCATCCTCCCCTTGGTACTTAGACTCCATCATTGGATATCTTAGTGAACACTTCTTCAATCAAATGGTAAAGGCCGAAGAATGTAGGCTCTTAAGGAGGGAGCAGGTGGGAAGGCTCTGAAGGCTGTAAGTTCAGCAAAACAAGAGACAGGGAGTTTAAGGCTTTGAGGCTTGGAGCTGGTAAGAATAGTTATTTAAATCCTGGTCAGTTCCTCTCTCAAACCAGAGAACTTTCAATGCCTCCAAGACAATCTCATTCCCACTTTGCTCCAGCTAATGGGCTAATGTAGAATTCCTCCCAGGAAAAATGCTGAGCTTTTCAAAAAAGGTCACAAACAATGCTCTCTTTCAAAGGAATTAATAAACAGGAAAGATAGAGATACCTGCAAGGGAATTCTTGTGGGGACCGGAGGCTTGGGGAATGTTGATTACAATCTTTCCTTCCCTTTGGTTCTAGCAGCTGCTTCTCTGGGGTTAGGTACTAACCCTCTATGTACTAAGCCTCAAAGCAAGTAGCAAAGGTCTGATTCATAATTAAAGAGGCTTTGGTACCTGATATTGGGACCTCCTCTTGTTTAGCAATGACTCAGACCCAGACCCTTGTTCTTCTCCAGTATCCTCTCTTCTCCTTCTTACCAAATACGTGGTTCTACTTGGCCTCTCTACTATTTTGAAGAAAATATATTAGAAAGAAATGAGCAGGTAGTAAAACCACCCCCACAGAAGCACTGGTCCTGGCCTTCGAGGTTTCAGCCCACTCATCAAGAGTCCAGCAGTCCCCAGGTCCACAGAAGCTGCGGTGTGGTCACTGCAGCACCACTAGGCTGACCCTTTCTGAAATCCAGCTCACTGACAATTTCATTTTTAGGATTCTGCAACAAGGTTCAAGAAACCTTGAACCAGGTTATCCTGTAAACCACTGACACATAGCAAGACAGGAAAAGGTATCATTTGGTCGGTCATTTCTTAACATGCTACCAACTGGTCAGTGTAGGCACCGTTATCCTGAAATTGTGACATGCTGAAGGACGTATATGCTTGGACTCGACTCACTGGGTGGCATCACAGCTCTGCTACTTACCAGCCGTGTGACTTTGGGCTCCTTAACAGATAAACTTTGGCACATTAAACTTTTAAAGAGCTTATTTGAGCAGATACCAACTCATGACTCAGGCATCTCCCAACTTGATGTGTTTCAGAACACTCAAAGAGGGGCATGAGGAGAAGTTTATATAGGGGGAATATAGCAGCAGATCAAAGAAATTGGTTAATTGGTTAAAGTTTGAGCAATTTGGTCTATCCTGTTGGGGAGTTCAAGATAATCTTACTTAATTCCCAATAGGCCGCCTGTGATACGCTGAGCTTAATTTCATTTTCTTTTAAATTCTGAGTTAGGTTTTGGTTTGCTTGCCTAGTAACCCAGGTGTCACAGCCACTTCAGTCTAATGGTCTCCCATGTAATGATTTTAACAAGGCATTGCTTCTCTGCATCAGCTTCCAATCTGTAAAATGGGATAATAGACTTGCTGTGATGATTATGATTAATGTTTGTAAAGTTCTTGAAATAGTATCTGACACATAACAGGCACCTTTTATTTCGTTGCCGTTATCATTCCAAAGTTTCCAATAACCATGCAGTTGTTATCCCCTTTGGCAACAATTTACATTGTGGATCATGGATTTTCTAGAAAATTCCTTACCTTGCTTTTTGTGACTCAGATCAACTCTGTCTTCTCTAATTTTGCCCCTTCTCCATGTTCTTACTCCTTCCCATTTCCCATTATCTCCCCAAACTGGGCTATCCCAATGTTTTGTTCATGGCTGCCTTTCTTTTGATTTATGTTCCCTTTGAGCAATTTCATTTTCTTGCCACAACTAGGCCGATGACTCGGAGCCCCATGCCTGCCTCAGAGAGACCTGAGATCCAGCCTTTTTCTTGGAATTTGTCCACTGATGCAGTGGTTGATGAGCTTTGGCATCAGAAGACATTCTTTATTGGGCTTTGCAACTTACTGGCTGAATTAGTAAATTTCTTAATTTCTCTAAGTTGTAGTTTTTCTGCCAATAAAATGGGGGTAATAATAATAGCTTCCACTTCAAAGAGTAATTGTAAAGATTAAATGGATTTTCACATAAAATGTTTGGCAGAGTGCCTAACACACAAAAACAAACACACAAACCTAAAACAACCCCATCTTTTCTAGCTATTCTATTTGATCTCTCTAGTCGAACATTTCTAAAACTCAGACTTATTGCCCTTGTCCCACAGAAAACAGCTCCTCTTCCAAATTTGTTACTGTTAATGGTTATGTAATATTCTTAGTCACCTGTTTTCATGAGTTGAATCATTCGTCATCCATGACTATCATTTTTTCACAACATATTTGAACATTTGATGAGTCAGCAAATTCTGTTGGCCTTTGTTATTCAGGTTCTTGCTTAATTTAACTTTGAATGTCTTTAATTTTTCTGGTATGTCTCAAGCCCCACCCTTCCTTTGTTGTTTTTTGTTATTGTTGTTGTTGTTTTTAAATCTGTTTGGCTCCTGAAGTTGTTTTGAATTTGCAATCTTTGTTAACCTTGTTAATTTCAATCCTTTGATGGTATAATGAGCATAAATGACAAAAAATTGACCCTGGGAGTTGTCTGGGACTTAGGACCACTATGTCCCAATGGGAGTTCCTGGACTTAAATTCAGTTTCCCAAGTGGCTTTTTCCCCTCACAGAGACACAATAACATCCTAGGGATTCCAAGGTCTCCACGTTCTGGCTATCTGGCTTTCCAGGACACTTCCTACAATTAGCTAGCTCCTCAAATTCAGACTAAGAATCTGTGCACTCGCCTATTGACGAGCTGTTTTCTCTAACTTGTCTTGTAAAAAGCATGAGTAGTATCAAGGCGAAGTGTTAATACTCGAACACACTGCAGGCTCAGCATTGCTTTGTCCCCCTTCCCAAACTCTCTGTGGGGAGAAAGGAGTATTAGGACTCCCATGACTTCTTTTTCCATGCTTATCTTTGGCATATTTAAGTTCCTGCAATAAAACCTGTTCCTTAATCTATGCTATATAAAGTTGTGAACTTTGAACCAAATCCTAGTGTATTACCAGTGGGAACTCAGAAGGGACCTAAATACATTGCACAATAACCTTTCAGCCTGCCATATAAAGCTTTTTATAATCCTATGACCAACTTTTCTCTCAAGCCGTTTCTTCCATCAGTCCATCCAGTTAACCTTCTATGTACATTTTTAAATCATTACCTTGTGGTTTGCTGCCTCTACCTCCAGGATGTTATCATGCCACTCCTGCCTCCTCCTGTGGCATCCTGCCCACCTTCTGCCATCTACTTTAAAAGCTACCTCCGCTAAGGAAGCATCCCTTAGGTGCAATTCAGGTAAAGTCTCTTCCCCTTCTTCAGACCATTCTTATGGCACTGAACACATAGTGCCTTGGGCTGTGAATAGTTGGACATATTTCTTTAACCTTTTCTTAATTATAGAATTTTTCAGGAATAAAATTGTTGTTACCCATCATTGTGTGCCCCATTAGTCAACACACACTGCTTGCCCTGAAGTAGTCAGTAAATGTTTGGTAAAATATTATATATGGAGAAAAAGATGGCCCACTGAAATGTTTGGGGCTTCCGGAACTAACACAAACATTTTCTTAGATTTTAAAGGCTGCAAAAACCACTGATTTACTAAATGCAAACAACAGCTACAGGCTTTCTATGCTATTCTGACTCATTGGAGATGTGTCTCCAAAATCTGAATGGCTGGCAAGTACTCTAAAATGAGTTTTTATTTGTTGTCTTTCTTAGCTACACATAATGAATAGCCCTGATATTTTTATTTGATTGTGTTTGGTACTTAAATTACCCTCAAGCGATTTTCGCTGAGCAGTGGGCCTCATTTCTTAGCCAGCCTGCTCATCAAAAAAAACCAGCTTAATTCTGTATGTGGACTACTGCATCTATTTTATGGTTTTACTGTCCTTTACATTCAAATATACCTCAAATATGAGTGAATACTTGAGAAGAAGTGTTCATGATAAAAGGTCCTTCATCTTATGTAAAATGAGGCTGTGTCAACAGGATGTAAAACTCTGGCTGTAATGTCAAAACAATCTAGATGTTAGACATAAGCCATATATCTTCTAATATTTACCCTTTTTCTCCCTGAAGATGCTTGGTATTTGTTAAAATAAATTTTATTGTTTAATTTTTTGTCTTTGGATTGATTTATTGTAGCTGAAAATAGAAATAAGCGGAAAGACAAACTGCCTATATCCATATTCTTAACAGCTTGGTTTTTTTTGACCAAAAATGCAAGCAACCATAAAGTAATTAAAAATCACAGGTTTCTACATCTAATCAAGAGAAATGGCAACTGAATTTATCTCCCTGTCTTAAACAATTAAAAAATAAGACAAAATACGTGAAGCAATAGTTTTCAGACATTAGCAGAAAGTAAGGAATAGTAGTGGCACTTGAGAGAAAGAAAAGAAACAAGGTGAGACCTGTGAAAGCCACAGCCTATTAACAGGAAAGTTTTCAGGAAAGATTATAGTGACAGTACCTTAGTTCTCCGGAGAAACAGAACCAATATAAGATTATACATATAGGAGATGAGAGAAGGGGGGAAGAGGAGAGGGTGAGAGGGGAGAGAAGTTGATTGATTGGATTTATTATAGGAATTGGCTCATGTAATTACGGAGGCTTGGGAATCCCATTATGTGCTATCTGCAAGCTGGAGAATAAGAAAAGCTTGTGGTATAATTCATTCTGAGTCCAAATACCTGAGAACCAGTGGGGAGCAATGGTATAAATATCAGCCTGAGCCTGAAGGCTTGATAACCAGGGGAGCTGTTGGTGTAAGAGTCAAAAGAGTTGGTATAAGAGTCTGAAGGCCTAAGAACCAGGAGCTTTGATATCTGAGTGAAGGAGAAGATGGATTTGTCAGATCAAGAAGAGAGAGCATATCAGCCCTTCCTGTACCTTTTTGTTATATTGGGCCCTCAGTAGATTGGATGATGTCAACCCACATCGGTGAGAGTGATCTTTATTAGTCTACCAAAGCAAATGCTAATCTCTTCTGGGAACATCTTCATAGACAGAAATAATGTTCACCAGCTATCTGGGCATCCCTTAGCCCAGAAAATTTGACACATAAAATTAACCATCACAACTGGGGAATCAAAGTGGAGCTTGGGGTTTTCCTGAATTGAAGAGAACAAATTTGGAATTCACAAAGGCCAAGGCAACTTGGATTTGTGAGGCAGAATACCAAGGATAAAAGATCCTCAAGAGAAGGATAGTTCCAAAAATATTCATAGGGTTTCCCTGGGCCTATATCTGAGTACTAATCAGGGTGTACATGTGAATAAACTACCAAGACTGAAGCAAGAAACATCAGAAAGAATCAGGTAAAATATTAATAATACTCATAGCTCACACAGGACCAGGAATAGTGACTGTTTCCACCAACCAGAACTAAAATAACTCAATATATATGCATCAAGTGAAGTCTTCAATAGGGTACTACCTTAGAAGTAGGATATGTTAGCCCTAGAATAAAGGTTGTTCTTTCTCAAACTAACAAATTTTTAAAAGCAAGGCTAAAAGTGATAAAACAATTGAATTAACTGCCTCCTTCCAAAATATATAAAGAATTAAGAAAAACAAGCACTCAATATAAAATTCACAATGTCTGGCATCCAATAAAATACTACTGGGCATGAAAAAAAGCAGTTAAATATGACCCATAAGGAGAAAAATTATTCAATAGAAACAGATGCAGAAAATGTCAAGGATGATGGAATTCATTTAGAAAAAAACATTAAATGAACTATTAAAAATATATTCCATATGTTCATTTACATAAAGGAAAGCATAGTTTGTTAAAGAGAAAAATAAAATTTATAAAAGAAATATCAAGATCAAATTTCTAGAGGTGAAAAACACAACAATTAAGACAAAAAGTACACTGAATGATATTAATGCACATTAGACTTTGCAGAAAAAAAAGAGATCGGTGAACTTAAAGTGTAGCAATAGAACTTATACCAAAATAAATATGCACAGAACAAAGATTAAAGATCAAAAAAAAAAAAAAAAGGTGAACAAAGCGTCAGTAAGCTGTGGGACAATGTCAAGTGGCCCAACATACCTATAATTAGAATCTCTGAAAGAGAGAAACAATAATGGGGAAGGGCCAGAAAAATATTTGAAGAAATACTCACTGGAATTTTTCCAAATTTAATGAAAACTATAACCTCACAAATCTAAGAAGCTCAACCAACACTAAACATAAGAAACTGAAAAAGACACACCAAGGCACATCATAATCAAATTGTAAATAAAGTAATAAAGTGAACATCTTAAATGTAGCCAAAGAAAAAGACCATTTGTACCGATGAACAAAGATAAGTGACAGCAGACATCTTTTTGGAAACAATGCAAGCCAGGAGAGAGTGCAGCAACCCCTTTAAAATATTGAAGGAAAACTGTCAATCAAGAATTCTGTACCCAGTAGAAACAACTTTCAAAAGTAAAGGTGAAATAAACACTTTTTCAGATACACAAATGCTAAAAGAATTAATTATCAGCAGATTTTCACTATGAAAAAATATTTTAAGAAGTCCTTTAGGCAGGTAGAAATTTGCAAAACAATGAAGAGCACTTGAAATGGTAACTATGTGGGAACATATGAAAGAGTTCTTTTTATTTTAAATATATATTTAAAAGATGATTGTTTAAACCAAAAATAAAAGTAAGGTATAATAGTGGCTTATGACATAGGTAGAAATAAAATGTACAATGACAATTGCTCAAGAATACGGGGTGCGGGGAGGATCTTAAACTTACAGTATTGATATCAGATTCTCATACTATAGGTAAAGTGAAATTATTTGAAGGTAGACTTGAATAAGAATGATACACATGGTAATCCTCAAGCTTCACTGTCTAATATGACAGCCATATGTCTATTTGATGTTAAATTTAAATCTACTTTTCAAAGGCATGATAGTCATGTGTAACTAGAGAATAGTGTTTGGAAGTGTAGGTAATAGAATATTTCCATAATCACAAAAAGTTTTATTGGACAAAAGATCTAGTGAAACTACTAAAAAGCAAAACAGAGATGCATAGCTAGTAAGTCAATAAGGGAGATAAATTGGAAAGAATATTCAATTGTTTAAATAGATGGTGGGAAAGGGGGGAAAATAAACAAAGAACAGACTGAACAAACAGAAAAAGAATGATATGGTAGGTTCAGACTCAACTATATCAAAATAGCAAAGGTTTGTTTTTCTAATGATCTAGTATAAGGACCACCCCTATGTGAACCACATGTGAAATGTCTTTAATAATAAGTTGACCAATAAGTGGTCAATAAATTTTTTCTATGAAAATTCTAATGTGAGCCTCCCTCATTAGCCATCTAACAGCAAGAGTTTGTTTGCTCCTTTGTTGCTGCTGTTGTTTGCTATTTTTAAGCTCTCTTTGCATATGGGAAGAACCATGTAGAATGAAGAAAGATTGATAGTGAGGCCCACATACACTGAGAGTGTCACACATACTCACATAACTCATTGGGGAAGAAAGAATCACACCATTTATTGACTGGATAAAGAGCACGACACTTGAGCTACACTTTTCTCACATTTCATTGGTGAGGTGAGTATAGCGGGGGAGGACTGAACTTGGTTTATCCTCCCTTATTGTCTCATGGTCTGTGGGCACCAATGCACAGCATCTACTCTTTTAACTTTGATTTGACATTGAAGAACATGAACATTTACATCTGTGTCACTGTCAATGCATAATTTAACTAGAGAGGAAAAATATATGTCACTGGTTGGATATCAATAAAAGGCAAGGATGCAGTATGCTCCACCATTTATGCCAGTCTTAAAATGATTTTTTAAAAAAATATTCCTTTTATATAGGATTTCTCTGAGTTTAGAGACTGAAAAAATCTACCATTTTATTTGTTATTCTACTGTTTTTTTTAAAAAAAGAATTAACTTAGAAACAACTATGATAGAAAATTAAAGACAACTAGGCATTTGAGGAAAACAAATGGTTTGAAATAGAAGTACCAAAATGAACACACAGATCAACTGATCAAGTGGCAAATAGATGTAACTTATTGAAAATAAAATATTTTTTTAAAATTAAAAAGATATTTATCTTCATTGCAAAAGGACTACTAGGAAAAAGGATGATTGGGAGAACACAGAAATTACTTAAACTACAATTGTAATTGACAAAATAAAAAGAAAAGATGATAAATGAATTTGAGGAAATCACTCACAGCTTACAGCCAGTAGGATGTTATTTTATGACTGGGATAATTAATCTAAACTGTAATTTATTTAATTTCCAATTAAATTGAGGGTTACAGCTATAAGATAGAAATCAGAAATACAAAGGTAGGAAAATCTGCATCCAATAAGAATTTCCATATTACGATTTAAAAGCTGGAAGATTTCAGTTAACATTAGAGATCATGTAGGGGAAAAATTTAAAAAGAAGAAGGCAGAAGAGAAAATTTATTGGCACTAGAGAAAGATAAAACTTTGTAATTGAAGTATGAATGAAACAAGATTGATGCTTAGACACATTCTCAGGAAAGTTTAAAACACCAAAGATAAAGAGAAGACTCTGAAATTTTTCTAAGAGAATATGATAATATATCTAAATTATTAAAGAAATAATAATTCAGTTGGTATCAAACCTTTGATCAAAAGCACTGTATGCTAGAATATTAATTCAATATTACAAAAAAAAAATTCTCAGTCATATATATCAATCTCATATCAGTCAGGATAGATCAAGTGATGCTGAGGTAACAAAACCTCTCATGCTTAATTTACATGCCACGTGTGGGCTGGGGGCAGCTTTGTTCCACATTGTCTTCTGCCTAAGATCCAGGGCCCTTTCTGGGGGACATGGCTGTTCTGGTGGTAGGAAAGAGAGAACCAAGAAGACTGGCTCAAACATGAGACTAGCCTTATTCATCTAATATTATGTGTTAAAAGATGGAAGATGTCAGTTGCATCACAAAGAAGGCATGGTTTCTCTTAATCCAGAGAACAGAGATGTGGATAGAAACACTTAGATAAACAAAGAGCTATACAAGAATATGATGCTCAAAACATAAAGCAAAGAAAAACATGCCATGCTTTCAATGGTTGATAGAAAATTTAAAAAGAGAATTATTTTGATTGATGTCTGAAGATTCTCTTTTCCTCAGCATATTTTACATGATGTCGAATTATATTTTTCTATGGGTTCAAGCATACTACTTGGTTCTAAAAAAAGTAGTATTTGGATAATCAAAATATTAATACTATTCATTGGCATTCAGATTTTTAGAATCTCAAACTATTAAGATATCTGAATTATTATGGTTTTATACCAGAATGTAAATTTCATAAGTCTTGATACTCAAATAATAATATAGGAGAAAAGAGGGACGTAAGTGGCGTAGGTTAGTGTAGAGGTATAAATATCCTCCTCTTTTTTAGGCTTAAAGTTGATGGAAAAAAATATTGGCCCAGATATTTTATATGCATTATAAAGAAAACTATAGAAGAATGAAAATAATGATATAACTTTCAAAACTCAGAATGAAGGGAAATAATTGGTTACTGGTAGAATAAGTGAGCTGAATTTTAGTCTTCAATAGTTGAACAAAAGAAAACTATTCTAAGTTGATAAATCAAGCAAAGAATTCATATCCACATTATTAAAGTATTGTTAACCACCAGAAATAAAACAACAAAAATAATTAAAAGAGGTTACCCATGAAATAACTGGATATGGTAATGGCATAATAGTTTTTTCCATTACATTTAATACCATATGTGCACCTGTTATTTTTATAATAAAAGTATTGATCAAATTGGAATATATGATAGAATTCAGACAATTTTGAAGTAGAAAGTGCCTATAAGCTATCATAACAAAACTTATATGCCAAAGTTATTTGAGGAGTAAATGAAATAATGAATTTAGAAATAATGGTCATATAATAGATACACACTCACAAAATTCTGTGGTGTATAGTTTTTTTCACAATTTATAGGACTCATCCTAGTTTTCCCAGAGCCCAGTTTTATTCCTGTATTACAATCATATTTCTCTCCTCTCAGACCCTAGTGGAAGTCATACTACTTTTGACCATCATGCCTTTGTTCTATCTTTCTGAAACAATTGACAGGATGATGTCACATTTAATTAGAACATTCTCCTTATCAAATGTTTCCTTTCATTCAGCTCTGAGGTAAATTTTAGAGAGCCCATTATGTGCCAGGCACTATTCTAGGGGCTGGCGATGGCGTGCATGCATACAGGCGGCTACCGGGGACATACTGCCTTTGAGGAAACATACAGACTACCAGGGAAACGGTAATTTCTAGGACAGAGGCAAATGAAAATATTTTAACAACACAAAAAAGGGGTTTGCTAATCCAGCCAAGCTGGGTCTGAGAAGCATCCCTGAGTAAGGGATGTTTGAGTTACTTTTGAAGGGGTAGAAATCGGTGATCAAAAGAAGTTGAAGAATTGGGTGCGGCTTTCCAGCCCAAAGGAGCTGCAAGTGTCAGTCATGAAGGCACAAAACCAGATGGAGTTTTCAGGCAACATTTAGTAGTCTTTGTACTTAGCCCAGAATTTTTATGTGAAGAAATGGGAACGGGTTAATCCAGAGTTGGAAATAGCTCAATCATGGCAGAGTTTATTCTGGAGCTTTATTCTGGAGCTGCTACTTCTTGAAATAGTAACTCGATTTGACAGCCCAGAGTAAGTGGGCTATATCTGCTTAAGCTTTTCTATGTCGCATATTCAAGGTCTTGCTGATGTTGTCTTACACTCCTCTCAAACTGTGCCATGCATTTCTTTTTTCCTCAGTAAGTCTCTACAATCCAGGAGGCAGAGACTATAGTTCATTTGCATCTTCCATAGAGACGTTAGCATAATGCTTACTATACAGTGGTGCTAAATATATTGTTGTTGCATTAAAATTTTTAGGAACATATTTGTTAAACACAATGTGGTAAATCTGTGATAGCTTCATAGGATGTCAGTGACATGTGTAAACACAGTGTCATTGTAGATGTATTTATTTCTTCCGCATGGATTTTTGCACATCTGATTCTAGAATTTTTTTCCTTTTGAGGGTTGCTGAAATGGAATGAGAAATACTAAGGAAACGCTGCAATAACTTTCTCAATTTATTTTTACACTCAAGACTTTCCCTAAGTTCAAAATGTAAATGCTTTCCCTAAGTTCAAAATGTAAATACTTTCATCTGAATATGCCTACATATTCAAGAATAACATCACCATAAAATGAACGTTGAAAATAACTTTTTGTTCTCCTGTCATTCCAGACTGCCAAAAATATTGTGGCATTTTTAGCAAAGTCTAGATCCTCAGTTTTAAATGAGGGTTTGATTTCTCTTCTAAATTCTGGGCTATGTATCAGCCAGACACCTCATTAAAGCCTTGGTTTATTAAAATAGAGGAAATAGCAACTCCCAGCTTTGCATCTATAATGTGCACTATCTATAACAAACCCAACAAATAAAACTTGAATGGCTACAGAGTAAGGAAATAACTAATTAGTGAGATGCATTATAATGAAGAAAGGGAAGTTACAAAATAAATTTTGAATAATATAATGCCAGGGTATTTTGTATATAGTCACAAGGGAACTACAGAAAAGTAGTATCATATTAGCTCCAAATAATGTAAAGCATTGAGTTACCTGTGGGAGAGCAGATACGAAATGATTTTATCACCTTTACTTTTGATTTTTTGAATTATTTCTTGTATACTGTGGTAAATGAGACTTCTGATTATTATGCAAAACCGTCTTTCTCTATTTTCCATCCCTATCATCCAGAACATGTGTCTGGCACATATAAAATGGTTGGACAGAATTGAACGTCTAGGTTCATACCCTGAGGCACAAGACAGGAAACCAAGTCAGAAAAACTCTTTTTTAAAAAATCTTCACCCCTGCTGTCCAATTTTGCCTCTTCAGAGTTTTCTCAAAACCACGTTGTGTTCTTATGGTTTCCTAAGCTGAACCACAGCGTGTCTCTGATTGCCCAACATCAACCTTCTCAAATTTTCTCTAAAGAAAGTGCCCATTACATACATTAGGCATGTATTGCAGTGGTCTCCAACATTCAACAGATTGTCAGTCCTATTGTGTTTCTCTACTTAACTTTCTTCTATTTTCTTTAATCTTTCGGTACCCACACGCATAGAAATTGCAGCAGAAAATCTAACCTGTTATTTCTTTGAGGAAACAAATGCTACCAGAAAAAAACTCTATTTCTACCTTTTGTTATGAAAACCTCAATCTCTATGCCCTTGAAAACGTCCACTCTGCCTGGCCTCCCACCAAAATGAAGGAAAGTCCCTCTTCCAGTGGAAGGACAATCCTCCCTCTGGCACGCCGGATACCTCTTCAGAACTCTCATCATTTTAATGACCTTCTTTCTTTTTGGTACTCGCAACCCCTCTTTCTCTTCCAACGTGTGCATACTAGCTTTTCAATATGTTCCAGACTTCCTGGTTCAAAAATATAAACAAAAAGACACCCTTTACCCCACTTTCACTTGTAGCTACCACATTCTCTGTGCTCATCTACATAAGATGACTTGAGTCTTCTTGAAAGTTGTCTACACGGACTTTCTTTGGTTCTTTCACCCTTGTTTATGCCTCAATCCATGGCAAGCTAGCTTACTCTGGCCTGTATGGAAACTGCTTTTAGATCATCATGAATAACTTTCTTGTCATATAATTCAATGACAATCTTTGGTTCTATCTTTAACTTTCATAAACAGCATCTGACACTTTGGCACTGTATAGAAAAGACTTAACAAAACACACCTGATTGTTTATCCTTAGAAAGGCCTGTTTGGCTGGCATCTGGGAAGCTGGATTTGGGAAGGTTCCCACTATTCCCAGAAATGATTATTGAAATCAGTATTGCAAAGAGGCACTGTGCTTCCATTTTCACTGAAGCACTATTCCACTGTTCACAATAGCCAAGATATGGAAGCAACCCAAATATTCATAAGCAGATGAATGGATAAAGAAAATGTGGTATACACACACAAAGGAATATTACTCAGCCTTAACAAAGAAGGAAATCCTGCTGTTTGAGACAATGTGGATGAACCTGGAGGATACTATGCTAAGTGAAATAAGCCAGGCATAGAAGAAGGACGCTGCATGATTCCGCTAATATGAGGTACCCAAAGCAGTCAAACTCACAGAAATGGAGAATAAAGTGGTGGGTACCAGGGAGGGAGGGGAAACAGGGAGTTACTGTGCGATTGGTACATAGGTATAGTTATACAAAATCAATTAGCTCTAGAGGCTGCTGTACAGCATAGTGCCTATAGTAAAGAATATTGTGTTATACACTTATGTATTATGTTTATAAGGTACATCTCATATTAAGTGTTCTTACCATAAAAGCAAACCAAAAATAACAAAAGAATACAAAGAAAATTTTGAAAGTGATGGATATATCTATTACCTTGATTGTAGGGATGGTTTCACAGGTGTATGCATATGTCCAAACTTAGCAGATTGTGTATTTTCAAAATGTATGGTGTTTTTGTATATAAATTATACTTCAATATGGCTTTGTTTTAAAGAGTGGCTAACTATACCTAAACTGCCTGTGCACACAACATGCTGAACACCCAATTCCCTTGGGGAGTCTGGAATTTTTATACATTCCAGGAATTGGGTGCCTGATAAAAACTCTGAGCTCTGAGTCTCTTCCGAGCTTTTCAAGTTGGCGACATTTCATACTTGTTGTTAGGACTTGTTGCTGCGGGAAATTAACTGTGTTCTGTGTGAGTCCACTGGAAGGGGAGCCTTGGAAACTTGTACCTTCTTTCCTCTAGAACTTACCCATCTGCCTTTATCCTTGGCTGGTTTTGCTTCGTATCCTTTCCTGCCCTGTAATTAATCATAATCAGAAGTACAACTATATGTTGAGTCTTGTGAGTCCTCCTAGAGAATCAGTCAACCTGGGGGTGGCCTTGGGGACCCCGACATGGATATCTACTCTTAAAATCTCTCTCCACCTCTGGCAACACACTTTCCTGGTATTCTTCCTGTGTTTCTCTCATTCTTATTTTTCAGATGACTTTTTCTCTTCTCATTTTTTAAGTGTTATTATACTGCAGACTTTCAGCTCCACCCACTCTGTGTTCTCTCTTGGTGATACTTTAGTTCAGTGTCATCAGTGACAGTTTTTTTTTTTTTTTTTTAGACAGAGTCTCATTGTGTTGCCCAGGCTAGAGTGCTGTGGCGTCAGCCTAGCTCACAGCAACTTCAAACTCCAAGGCTCAAGTGATCCTCCTGCCTCAGCCTCCCAGGTAGCTGGGACTACAGGCATTTTCTATTTTTAGTTGTTTGGCTAATTTCTTTCTATTTATAGTAGAGATGGGGTCTCACTCTTGCTCAGGCTGGTCTCCAACTCCTTAGCTCAAGCAGTCCTCCTGCCTCAGCCTCCCGGAGTGCTAGGATTACAGGCGTGAGCCACCATGCCTGGCCTATCAGTGACAGTTTTTATGTAAATGATTCCTAAAATTGTCAGATCTCTCCATCTCTCTTTTCTGACTTCCAGATTCTTATATGTAATTGTTAAAAAAATCTCCATTTTGGTGGCTCAAAGATTTTTCAAATATAACAATTCCAACACTGTGCTCTTGCTTCTTTCCTACAAATCTTTCCTGTCCAAGGCTTTCCCACCTCAATAGTGATACCACCTCCCACATACAAACCTTGTGTAAGTTTTAGTGTTTCTACCTTTAAACATTTCTTGAGTTCATCTACTTCTATCCAACCCATGAGCATGACTCACATCAAGGCACAATTGTGATCCTAGCATACTGTTCTATTTCTATTCTTGATCTGTAATCTTGTGGACTGAATTATGTTTTTTTCAAATTGTATGTTGAAGCCCCTAATCCCCAATGTGACTGTATTTGGAGGTAGGGCCTTTAAGGAGGTAACTGAGGTCAAATTAGGTCATAAGGATGGGGCCCTGATCTGCTAGAACTAGTGTCTTTATAAGAAGAGGAAGAGATGCCAGAGATATTTGTCTCTTCCTAGGTGTACAAGGAAAGACCACAGGAAAACACAGTGAGAATCTGGTCAACTGCACACCAGGAACAGAGGCCTCGCCAGAACCCACCCCTTCTGGAGCCTTGGTCTTGGACTTCCAGCCTCTAGAGCTGTGAGAAGATAAGCCACTCAAGCCAGTCTATGCTGTCTTGTTATGGAAACCCCAGTTGACTAATGCAAATCTATTCTCCACATAGCAATTAGGATAATCACTAAGAACCCAAGGCATAAAGAACCCAAGGCATAGTGGGTCATGTTACTTCCTGTTTGAACTTTCAATGGCTTCTTATTGCTGTTGAAATAAAATCCAAACCCATTAATATTGCCTACCAAGGCCCCACATAACCTGTTAAACCTTCAACTTCACCTTGAACCAAACTCTCTTTCCCTTCACACCCCAAAGTATTGTCTTTGTTACCTCAAACATCTCAAGATATTTGTCATCTCTGGAGCTTCACAGGGGCCTTTCTTTGCCTAGAATCTTCTTGACATGGCTACCAGCTTCTTATCCTTCCTTTATCAGCTCTGGTTATACTTCCTCTCAGAAACCTCTCCTACCCGCTGGGCTAGGTGTTCATGGCTGTCGTCCTCGACCACTGCAAGGAGGTTGTTTGCTTCATTGTACCGTTAAGTTATGTCACACGTTTGTTTCTTTACTTGTTTATTGTTCATTTTTCAACTTTCTCTGTAAATTCCACATGCAGAAACTATGTCTAGTTTATTCTCTAATTAAAAGCTAATTTCTGCCACAGTGCCTGCCAAGTAATAGAAGCTTAATAAATGTTTGTTAAAGCAAATGCATGGGTGAGTGGATAGCTATTTCAAAGAAACTTCAAACACGTAATCCAAATTTCTTAAAATAATTTTCAAAACTCTCTGCAATCTGCCTCCTGGTGACTAGTTAATGAGTGGCTGAGTGAGAAAACCTTGGAGTTGGAATTTGATTCTTCTAACTAATAGAACACTGCTCTGATCCTAGACACATTAACTGATGCCACATTTTTTGAATGTCCATTTATGTTAGTAACTCTGCTGATTCCACTGCCACCCAGGTTCCTCTCACCCCACCATTATGCCCAAACCATAATGGGCATATTGTGTTTCCACCAGGGCCAGTGCTCCCCTTTCTCAAGCTTTGTTCTCACACACACTGTTCTTGCTGCCTAAAATACTCTCTACAGCCCCTTTCACTGGCTGGTCCTGTTTGTGTCTATGTTCTTGCATTAAACATCAATTTTGAAAGGAAAGCTTTCTCTGCCCTTAGGTTATTAGTTACACCCTCCTGCTGTAACTTCCCTTAAATTCTCTAAACCTTTCCTTCATAACCGTTTCTTCACATTTTCACTTTTACTCATTTAACCATCTTCCTTCTCATTAGACTAGCAGCTCTATGACATTGTTGACCACGATTTGTGCACCATATCTTCAGGAGCTAGCACAGTGATTAGCAAAAAATACCTGCAGGATTAGATTGGTGTTTTCTAGGGTAGTGAAGATCAGCTTGCAACCCTAGGACTTTCTGGTTCAACTATCTATGAACTAATGGTTGTTAATATGAAGATTCTACTTAGCAAACCAACTTCAGAACTGACATGTTTAAAAAATATGCCTTTAAAAAATGTCTCACACTGTTTTGAAACAGAGGCAAGCTTTACACCAAGGTACCTGACTTTCTATCCGTCATTCAATCTCTCCTTAAGCCAATGGTTTTACTTCATAGGCAATGATCCCTCTAGCAGTCAAGAGATGTTATGAATGCTTAAATGAGTACAAAATATGATAATCCCCATTTTGCTGAGTCTTTAATTTCTTGACTGCTTAAATAGGATTTAAGTAAGCCTAGTGCTTTCTTAAGAAATCAGGCTTATGCAGGCTCTGGATTTTTACATGGGTTTGCAGTGTTAAGGAAGTCTGGTTGTTACCCCTGTCTAAGGAGAAGAATTTTACTAGTAAACTAAAGGTTGCACTTCGGCTAGCTTGCATAAGGAGTGCTTGTGTAAAAGGCTCAAGAGTAATCTTGGTTACTGGGTACTTACAGACTAGCATAGCATGCAAGGCATTAGATGACACCTTCAGTGAGCTGACCAAGTTATGTGCATCAACTGTTTCCTGGCCTATAATACAGCCTTAAGCCTTTGATGCTGACACATTCACATTCCTCCGGCTCCACTCCATCCTTCTCCCACTCCCTTTCCCTTCACCTATCCTGCATGTCCTTAAGGCTGTCTCTCTCTCTCCCTCTCTCTCTCTTTCTCTTTTTTGAAAGACAGAGTCTCCCTCTATTGCCTAGGATAGAGCGTAGTGGCATCATCACAGCTCACTGAAACCTCAAACTCCTGGGCTCAAGCTATCCTCATGTCTCGGCCTCCCAGGCAGCTGGGACTACAGGCCCACACTACTGCACCTGGCTAATATTTCTGTTTTGGGAAGAGATGGGGTCTCGCTCTTGCTCTGGCTGGTCTTGAACTCCTGTACTCAAGCAATCCTCCCGCCTCGGCCTCCCAGAGTGCTAAGATTACAGGCATGAGCAACCACACCCTTGAAGGGTGCTTGTCAAAGGAGGGAGTACCCTTTACTACACTCTAGCAACTCTGCCATCTTCATCTCCTAGTTAAATTCACTCATCTAATGCCTGTTTTTAAGCCCCATAATCTCATGGATGGTTGAGTTATTTTTGCACTCTAATTGGAAGATGATTTATTTATTTTAGGTCAGATGTTGCAAGGGAGAATAACACAACCCAAAGCAACTTAAACACAGTAACAAACTTGGGAGCATTTATTGTCTAAGGAAGCTAGAAAAGACATCTAGGCTAAGGAAGAGCCACAACAACTAAGACATCACTTTACAGACTAACACAGGGGTTCAAATTCCACTTTCTCATTGTCTTTTTTTTTTTTTTTTTAATAAATTCTCACTTTGAAGATATATTTCTTCAAATGCTTGGAAGACACACTTAACAGCTCCAGATTAGTACTACCAGTTTAGCAATCCCAGTGAAAAGATGATTTCATTCTCTCAGCATTTGCATAGCAAAAATAAAAAATAAATTAAAATCAGAAGCTAAAAGTCAACAAACAAGAAAAATAATGTCTACCTCTTGGACCTATCACTGTTGTTCAGTGAGAAAGGATATAATAATTGGCCAGACTTGGGACCTGTGCCCATAGACTAATGGAAGTAGATTAAGGAAGGAGTGGTTCTCTGGAAGAGTGGGAGAGACCTACAATGGGCATATCTGAAGATGTGCTATAAGGACACTGAGATACCAAAGAGCTCGTCTTCTGACTTAGTCAATAAATAGCTGAATGGCTTACCGACCTTGTGTCTCAGTATCCTCTTTGTCTTTCTCACTTAATAGATTTATTGTGGGAATAAAATACAATGAGATGACAGAGAAAAACTATTTTAAAACTTTTAGAATGCTGTACATAATTAAGGTGTTAATTTCTTCTACGTTTTAGCTATTGACTTCTCAGCTTTTGATTGTGGTAATTTTTTGCCTTTACCGTGAAAGCCTGGTTTAGATGCCTTCTGGAGTCATTTTACATCTGAGACAGTTGAGTTTCAAAGTAGGAGAATTTCTGCTGTGCTGTGACAGAAAGTTGTATCATAGATATCATTAAGCCCTAGTAGTCCTGGAGGAGTGTCACTCTCTGCATGTCCCAGTGTTACTGTCCTCCAAGTGGAGGTTCTTTTAGGTTCTTGGTTATGGTTGCAAGAAAAGAATTTCAAGATGCACCACATATGTCAAAGCAAAAAGCTTTTATTCAAAGTTTGAAAGTGAAAGTATGAGAGAGAGAGAGAGAGCACTCAAACAGAGTAGCTGCCCTGAAAGGAAGGGGTTTTTGGTCTTATGAAGTCCTACTAATTGAGGGAAGAAATATTCAAGGTTAAAGAGTTGGTTTTTGCTAAGTTGGTTTTGCCAAGAATTTGGGTAATAATTTCTAGAATTGGGTTCCCTCCCATTTTCATACTTTATATAATTGTTTCAGAACTGTCATGGTGATTTCAAGGGGAGAGAAATTTTAAAACCACAACGCAAATGATATTGTAATTAGACAAAGTTCATGTAAGGTGACCTAGGTAGCTGACAAGCTGATTGAAGCTGGTTCTTGTCTGTGGTTATCAAACCGCCTTAGTTAGACTTTAACATCTGCACCCACTCTGCAAGCCTTTATATCTGGTCTCAGCCTTGTCTCCTAGGCTCGTGCTCTAACACCAGGAGAGGGCTGCAGATCTGACCATCTGCCCCAACTAGATATTCTGCTGCATGGTGCCCACCTTGTTTTAATCACCCTGTCTTGAGTTTGAGAGGTGCTCTGCACCCTGGGGTCCTTAGTATAATCCCAATGTTGACTAGGGATGCATAGAGTGCGTTGACTAGCACTCATTATTTTAGAAAGCAAGTGAGCCAGGACACCTTCAGATACAAGATGACAAAAGCTGAAAACTGAGGGTTACAGCAGCCAGATGTCAAGTCAGAAAGCCAAGGAGGTTGACAGAACTCATTTCAGAGCATGATACTCTATTCCTGTGCTTTACTTATTTTAACACAGTGATCTCTTGTTTTGGCCCCACCCCAAGTATCCACTCCTCTATTTTGTTTGCTTCTTTAAGGTTGCAAGCAGGAGGTATAACATGTTGCTTTTGGCAACATAGCTTTTCAAAGATACTCAGAAATGTAGCATGGCAAAGCACCTCAATGTTTCATCTAGACAGATTTTTAGGCTTCCAGTATTTCCAGTACTGGAGTATATGGCAGGTTTCATGGGAGACTGGAGAAATGTCTCAGGATTCTTCAGGAGTCAAACTATATATATGCATATGTATTGCCTTCTCTCTTTTCCTAGGGATTCATTTCCAGAGAGTAGAACTTACACAATCTTTGGCCACCCTCTAAATACAGAGCAACCCTAATGGGCGCAATTTTGCCCCAAGCTATTTTAGAGGCCATTGGTCTCCTATGTGCCTGCAGAGACTGCTTTTTCTTCAAGTGCTAATCTCTAACATAGTGAGTTAACAAAAAGAAAATTTTGATATTAATCAATAAATGAGCCACAGTTATTTATGAAACTTCTTTCCAACAAATGTAGATGGGTTTAGGTCAGGAACATTTTGTTATTCAGTAAGCATCCTTTCCCTAATCCAGAAATCCAGACCTAATTTCCAAAGGGCATAGACCCAAGAATTTAGGCATGCAATTTATTCATTCATTAATTCATTCATTTGCTCACTAAATGAATATCACCTAAACACATTAGGTACTATGTCATACTTTGGAAATTAAAAGATAAATTAACCAGTGCCCTCAGACCTGAAGGAATTTACAATCTAGTAGAAGAAACAGTTATGTAAATTATAATTGTAATGTTTTATTCTAAGTGTTTAATTCATAAATGTATAAATAAAATTTTATAGAAACATCAAAAGAGAAATGAGTTAAACTCTCTGGAGGTGTTTGCGGGTACTAGAATACTCCAGCTATCTTTGTCCTGGAAGATTGCAAGAAGAATAAATGAAAGACTGTTCAGAACTGTTGTCTCAATACAAAATCTTGAAATAATGAGGGCAAGATTGTCTATAGTGATAGATGAGTCCAGCAATGATATATTCTGATCTTTAATGACTCAGATGATTGTTCAATTTATTTCTAAACTAAGAAACTTTTGAGAGAAAAAGGAGCATTCAAAATTACCCAGTGACAGCAAGCATGTCTTGGGGTATCCTCCCTAAGATGCAGAGTTGGAAACAAGAATTTGAGAACAAGCCATTTATTTGGGAGAGTATCCCAGGAAACACCAAGAGGAGAGTGAGGAACTAAGACAAGGGAGGAAGGGAAGTCAGTAATAGATACACATCAGCCAGTTACCATTGTGGATAACTGGGGCTCAATCCTGCTGAGAAACTCTGAATATCAATCTAGAATACATCCGAGAGTCATCCCCCAAGGAGAAAAGAAACTGGGCGATTTATCCCCCAGTTTCCATCTTTCATTGTCTGAGAGCCACTCTCAGAGGCATAAGCAACTACACACTTCTTACCTGCCTTTCTTTTGAGCCTAGAGAAATCCCTACAGACAGAGTCACAGGCGCTTGCCCCAGGACACCTTAGACATGGACTTGAATGTGGGCGTGAGGGTGTTATAGGTGGAAACCAACATCATCTGCTATAAGGTGTGAACTAAGACTATCCCAGGCAGACTAGGACATATGATTTCCCGGATAATGGTCCAATATATTAGGAATAAATGTTTGCCTGTCCCTCCTTGAGTTGAGTATGAATCTGAAGAGTCTAAACTATTAAATTTTTAGGGGAGGGGATAAAATGGCTTCCATTGTTAGAATTCTTCCAAGATTGTCTCCTAATATCTTGCTCATACTACTCCACATCTGTATAAAAGCTCACTGGATTGTCATGTTCCTCCATTCAATTACATTTGCTCCATCTGTACTTGCTCTCATGAAAACTCTCTAATTACCAAGCACACATTTAATTAAGCACCTTTTTAGTCAGTTAGCATGAAGTTGTGAGAGTTGTAAGAGTGAAAGTCAGTCATATGAGACGAATAGCAAAAAACATAATAGACCCACCTGTTCAAAACTGGCAGAATAAAATAAACGTGGAGGGCATTAGGTATTCTGTGGAGCATCTTTCACTTTATTGTTTTGCAAAATGGCTTTTGAGTCATCATTACTGCTCTCAGTAATTAATGAACGCCAGATGGAATATGAGACAAACGGGGCCACATCCATCAGGAGGTGTTTCCTCAGAGCTAAATGAGGCAGAGCTTGGGAAGTTTTCACCTCGCTTAGTCTTGGTTCAGAGAAGGACCTGAGGTCTTTACCTCTTTGGGAGGAAACCTGGATGCACACCCTGGCCTGTCTGATACCCAAAGATGAGACAAACACTTTCCTTCTGCC